>JAMKPZ010000560.1:0-78785 GCA_024699675.1 Amphibolis antarctica | reverse complement strand
TTTTTTTTTTCAACACCTGCAGATCGACGCCACGCATGTTCTAGAGTGCAGGCACAAGCAGAGAACACGCATGGCGTTGATCTGCAAACCTACACGTACAGATACGCAACTGATACGATTATTTGCAGAATTAAACTAATTAAGAATATATATATTGTACGTCTACGTCCTCTTACGTTACAAGTGATATCAAAGTTTAATTTGATATTATGCGAATCTGAGGTTCCTTGTCTTGTTAAGGGAGAAAGTAAGAGTCTTGATTCTTTGAACCTTACAATGTACGCATCTGTTGTTTGATTATTTTACTGAATAAATTATATGTCTTATCATAGTGTCTGCATCACCTGAAATACATATATGTACACCACTGTTTTTTTAGTAAATACATGTATACCATTAATAATTTAAAAAATCAACATACGTGCTATTTTGCATCTCGAGTTAATTAAAATATGAAAAGTCAAATTCAACGGTCTTCGGAGATAATGTATATTGCCTAAACTACCCCTCCGTCTGAGGCACTCATCGTTCAAAATATCGGCTGAGGTATCATTTGAGAATATACTTAACCATTTCAGCTTCAACAGATGTTTAATTTGAGAATAACCTAAACTACCAAGTTCATTCTCAAATGTATATTGCATCTCGATCTCTAGCTTATTCTGTTTGTTTTACGATGCTGAATGGCAACAATATCAACGTTGGATTTTGTGGATATTATCTTATTAAAATTTTAAAATTAATTAATCAATAAAAAATAATTTACAAGTAATATAAAAATATTAATTTTATTCATTTTTTTATGTAGACTATTTATTTTCCCAACACACCTCTACGCGTAAGCTTTTTATTGGATTATTCTGAATTGTACTTCGTTAAAATTAATTAACCAATGAAAAAAATTCACAGGTAATATAAAAGTCACAAGTAGATTTTAACTATTAAAATTAATTAATTAGAAAAAAATAACTCACAAGTAATATAAGAGTCTCACTAGTTTCACTCATTTTTTCAATGTAAAATTATTTTTTTCAAACACACTTTTACCTTGTAAGTTCTTTATTAAAGTATTCTATAAAATATCTAAGTATACGTAAATTAATTCTGATATCATATAAATTTTATTTTATTAAAATAAATTAATTAATAAAAAAAATTTATAAATAATATAAAAATGTCAAATTTATTTATTTTTTGACGTGAAACTTTTATTTCTATCGGAAAAAATAGTCTCAGCTTCTTAATTGCAAACTCAGCATCACCTTTAGCTTCACCCTCCCGCAACCTAGCTACGTCGTTGTCCCCTGCAAAAATTGTGGTAGATAATCATATCGGAGCATCGTTAATTTAAACTTTTTTTTTCAATTTTAACTTTTAAAAGTATTTTTAACTTCACGATAACATCTACCTTCTTTAATTAATTTATTTTTTTATTAAATTTTTTTTTCCTTTTTTTAATCTTAAAATTATTTTAAAAAAAATTATTATTATTTAGCTTTTAGAGTACTGAAGTAAAAAAAAAACTAAGCCTCATTAACTGCAGACATGGCCGGCACCGATAGGAATCGAGAGGCGTGGGAGTGGAGATGGAGGTGGATCATCAAATACTCACATCGAGAATGAAATGCCAAAGTCATCACCAATGACGTAAGGGAGGACCACGTCTTGTCATATCATGTTGGATTATAAAAGTTTTACGGATAACGTTGGATAATTTATTGCCAAAGTTGTACTGCAATGGTTATTGAACGAAGTTCCTGTGGTTTATATATTTTAATCAATTCAACATTAAATTTAATTAACTAATTAGATAATTAACCAAATACTGTGATTAGACAATTTATCAATAATTTAACCAATTAATTAGATAATTACATTCCACAAATAATCAACCAAATAATTTACCAATGATATAATCAATTAATTAAATAATTGTATTTAATTTAACTTTTAAAAATTTCCAGATCAATTTATAGCATGGGAACCTAATAAAAGATAACAATAATACAAATCAACATGACTAGTTAAATTTGAAAGAAGGCCCCGACTTAGGAACGAGCCAGACTCGAGTGCGGTGGATATACTTTTTATCTTTGAATTTCATTTTTACCAAAAATTATTTATTTAGTAATAAATATCACATATCAGTGTAATTAAAGAAATTATCAGTGAAATTTTCGTAAGATTTTTTTTGTAATATAATGATGAAAAAATGCACATGTAAAAATTATTTATGTTACAAATATATTGAATTATCATATTAATAAATAATATTTCTTTTACGGTAACTGTAAAAAATAAAGGCAGTGACATTTTAAAAAATTTATATTTAACTATTATTAACTGTTACAATTATCATTCATATATTATATTTAATAAAATTACTATATATTAATAATTACATATAATAAAAAATTTACTAAATTTTATTACCAAACACAACCATGATAACAATCAGTAAAATCGAGAAGATAGACAATAAAGCCAAAAAGACGAGTGGTAAAACTGAGAGGACCCAACAAGAAGACGGTGGAGACCGAAAAGGTTTTGGTTAGATCAGAAGAGAATTGGTTAAATTGGAAAAAATTACACCTGTAAAACTGCTACCACCGATGAAAACGAGCACCAGCATTTCCAAAGAATGAACAGTACTGACCGTAAAGCTTTGCACACAAGAACGGTAGGCTATGTACTCTAGCATTTGCGATACTGAAATTGTAACTCTAATGACCTAAGCAACGACACTTGAAATTGTGTAAACAAACAGGGTCAATAAGTATAAATTAAATATTTATATGGAATTTATCTGTTCATTGTAATTGACAGCGATGCATGCAATGAACATATATATATATATATATATAATAATGCGTGAACAGTTAAATTTATATAGAAATTTTATATATATACAGGAAAAAATGATTCTGTAGGTGCTTATAGAAGTTCTGTAAGCATATGTTGGATCAATGTTTAATGGCGATTTGATCGAGAGAGAGAATGTCCGAAAAAAACTATCATCGATGACACTCGCGTAAAAGTAGTTAATTTATTTTAACACAAAAAAATTCATAAAAAATCATCTGTGAGATTTGCAATTCCTTTTCGTCACCTGTGATTTGCGATTCTTTTTCTCCAACTAAAGTCACCTGCGATTCGTCATCTCCCTAGTAGTCCTCTCATCTTCCCCTCGATCTTTTTAAAGTTATCGAATAAAACATAGAAGGACGTCAGTTAGCATTGGATCTACCGATGAGTAACAGGTGTGCTTTTATGTTATTAAAAGTTGATTTATTAAGTGTATTGATTATACTTTCATTTAACATGAATAAACATTTATTAGGGCAAAAATGTTTGCAACATTTATTAGGAAAAAAATTAGTTAGACCGACAAACTATTAATTACATTAAATACAAAGTAAAATATGTTTAATCTGAAATATTACCTTTAATTATCAACCACTCTGTAAAGAACAGACGGATGTAAAAGTAAATAAATAATTATAAATTCAAGTTAACATTTACAGAGTGGTTGATAATTAAAAACCACTTTGTAAAGTTAATTAGCAACAGACTAAGATTATTATCAACTACTCTGTAAAGTTATCAACGTACTTTGAAATTTAAAGTTAATTATCTTAGTCTGTAGGTAATTTAAAAGTCGTAATATGTACACCTTTACAGAGTAGTTGATAATTAATGGTTGATAACTTTAATTAAATGTTGCAACGTTAACTTTATAGAGTTGTTGATAATTTCAAAGTCCCACTCCTTTATTGTCGTACTTTTAATTATAAAATCAACCATTCTCGAATTGTCAAAAGCTATTGGATGATAAACAGCAAGTATAATGGCTCAAACAAGATTATTTTGAAATGCAAGCACTTGATGACCTAGAGTTCAATATTAGAATGGAAGGGTCGGCTAGCCATCCCGATAGAGAAGGAGAAGGAAGTGCACGTCCACATCATACCATGAAATTTTCTTCGGAGCATAATGTATATAATTTTTATAATGCATATGTAATGAAAAAAAGTTTTACTATTACAAAAAGTTAGTTCAAAAAATCAAAAGCCAGTGGAGAATTAATAGCACGTAATTTTGTTTGTTATAAAGATGGACATAAGGACATAAATGACAAACATTGCTCGGGAAGTGATGTGGGCAAACAACGAGACATCTAGGAGGGTTGTGCTGCAAGGTTTTATGTAGTGTGCAATTAATTAAATGTGTGGGTGGTTGAAAAATTTATCAAAGAGCATAATTATATTCTTGCATCACCTGCAAAATCAAAGATGTTAAGATTTCATAAAAAGATATCATCTGTATCAAAAGGGTTACTGAATACCCTCTCAAAATGTGGCATTCAACCTTCCAAAGCGGCAAATGTTCTTTCAAATATGTTACAGCAAAATATTAGTTCTGATCAAATTATTCACCTTAATAGGACTAGGCGAAAGAATAATATGGGCAAGGAATATATGATGGTAGTATAGTATTTTCAACAACAAAGTCATAATGATCTAAATTATTTCTTCTGTTTTGAATTAAATGAAGATCATACAATTAGAAGTGTCTTCTGGGCTAATGGAAGGGCTCGTGAAGCATATATGAAGTTTAGAGATGTGGTTGTTTTTGACACCACTTATAGGACCAATAATTTCAACATGCCTTTTGCACCATTTATTGGAGTAAATCACCACAAGCAGTCTACATTGTTTGGGTGTGCTTTACTAGTAGATGAGATAAAAGAAACATTTCATTGGTCGTTTAGTACATTCTAAACTTGCATGTATGACAAGAATCCAAAGGTCATTATTACAGATCAAGATCATGCAATGTGTGCAGTTATTCCTAAAGTTTTTTCAAATTCTATACATTGTTATTGTTCTTGGCATATTGGCCGAAATGTCATTGGTCATGTCCCAGAAACGCACATTGATGTCAACTTTAAGGTTGATTACAATAAATGTATATATGGTGGAAGGACTCCTGAAGAGTTTGAAAAGGAGTGGGAATTATTGACAGTTAAATATCCAACACTACATGGTAACTCTTGGCTGAATTACATGTATATCATCCAACAGCATTAGGTTTCATGTTATATGAAAGATATATTTATGGCAGGCATGACCACAAGTCAAAGGTTTGAGAGCGAAAATTCATTTTTTGATGGGTATGTGCATTCTCATACTCCTTTTTCAGAATTTGTTTTCCAATATGATAGAGCATTAAAAGTAAGACGTCAATCCAAGGAATATAAAGACTTAATTACTTTGACAATAAGGTCGACACTTTTGTTCTCTACCTCAATTGAAATTTAGGTTGCTACAAGTTATACAAGGAAGATTTTTTCTGTATTCCAAGATGAAATGAGAAAAAGATTGACGTATCTTAATAAAAAAATAAGAAAAGTAGATATATAATATTGTTTTGAAGTTTGGAATCTAATGATGTCAAGAAAACCTAAAATAGTCAGTTTGAATATGGAAACCAATTATGACGTATGTTGTTCATGCAAGAAATTTGAAAATGAAGGTCTTCTTTGTCATCATATTTTTTCTGTATAATGGAAGAAACAGATTATCCACATACCAAGAAAATATATATTGCATAGATAGATCATTCAATGCAGATACCACAGTAGCACTATTGGTGGACCACTAGATCATGTTGACGGGTATGTTTATTATATTCATCAAAGAATTTTATTTACACAATTGATGTTGATGAAACATCTTTTTGTATTTATCACAGGTTTACTCCTCTCATGAAATGAGACTTACAGTCTAGTGTATTCAAATTGGTAGATACTGCTTTCACTTCAACAGAACAATACGCACTAGTGAAATCAACTTTTAATGATTTGTTGAAGAGAACCAGTGGATTACGTGTGTAGTGTATACAAGATGATCAAAGTGGAAATAACCCTACCACAATTGATTTACCAACTGGTTTTGTGGTGAATGATCCACCTACATCATGAAAAACCAAAGGAAGACCTGCCCATTCTCAACGGCTAAAAGCTTCCATTGAAGAAATTAACACCCATAAGAAGAGAAAGATGTGTCATGGGTGTGGGGAACTAGGTCATTACATAACTACTTGCCCCAATGTAGGTAGTCGTCAATAAAACAAGGAAGATGATGCCTGAAGAGGAGTATGACATAAGCATGCTTACATTATATGTAACTGTTTTAGTCAAACAAACTGATGTAATATATTGAAATATTGAAATTTGTTCAGGTCAAGACTTGTGTTTGGCGACATATATGTTTTTAATATATATGTTTAGTTTTGTAATCATAAAAAATGTAGAGATTGTTAAGGATAATGTTCTCTGATTAATTATACTTTCTGTTTTGATGAAGAATTTAATGTTAACGTTCTATAACAAAATTTATTGTTATCATTTAAGTATGTTTAGTGCACACAGATTCACATAAAGCTTCAAGAGTAACCTTGCTATCGTTGTAGAAAACTATAAAGTGGTTTTTCAACATTTAAATAAGGCAAAAGTACCGTAAAAATAAAGTACCGATGGACGGAAGTACCATTTACAAACCCATCTATAAACGGTAGTTCTGTGACTTTACCTTACAATTACATAGAAGTACCGTCAATTGAATTATTTGGGTGACGGCCATACTGTACAACGCACGTGCCTAACTTAAAAATTCACGTGTGAATGTTAAAACACCAGTCTTTTAATACAATCGTCCAGTCTTTTAACATAAAACACCAATTCTCTCATCATGTGTGAACTTAAAATTTCAGGTGACATCTAACTATACCCCTTCGAATATTAAGTTGATGGTCATACTGTACAACGCACGTGTCTAACTTAAAAAGACACGTGTGAATGTTAAAACGCCAGTCTTTTAATACAATTGTTTGATCTTTTAACAAAAAATGTCAATTCTCTTATCACGTGTGAACTTAAAATTTCACGTGACATCTAAACTATACCCCTATGAATATTAAGTTGACGGTCATACTGTACAATGCACGTGCCTAACTTACAAAGTCACCTGTGAATGTTAAAACGTCGGTCTTTTAATACAATCATCCGGTCTTTTAATATAAAACGTTGATTCTCTCATCATGTGTGAACTTAAAATTTCACATGACATCTAAACTATACCCCTTTGAATATTAAGTTGATGATTATACTATACAACGCACATGCCTAACTTAAAAAGTTACGTGTGAATGTTAAAACGCCGGTCTTTTGATACAATTGTCCTATCTTTTAACATAAAATGTTGGTCTTTTAATACAATCGTTCGGTCTTTCAAATAAGTGGTAGTATTGAATAGCAAATATCTTTATGGTAAGATCCGATTATAAAAATCTGACAACTTTAACCCTCAATCTTTAAGCATATATAAAGCTTAAATTCGTAATGCCCTGCGCCCTAGTCTTCCTGAGTAAGAGCAACTACGTCGTGTGTGACTTAGAGAAGAAGTTTCATTGTCAGTAACGTAGCAATGACACGTGGGAAGAAGAACATTGAATTTCCACCGGTACTCTCGCACACATGGGAAGTCAAAATCGACAAAGTTGACAAGGAGATAGAGCTATTGAAGTCCAGGTATGACTTCTCTGCCGACGTCTTTGAACTTGTTGTAAAGGATGTCAACATTACCAAAACAAAGAACTTGTGACTACGATTACGATTGGAAGGTGAAAAACTACACAATACCAGGTGTGCTAAGGGAAATGTGTTAAAATCATTTGGTGATTCAATGACACCGCTCAGTACGTTTGAAATAGGCGAGTGTTCTAGAGCTGCTGAAAGGAGACATAAGAAGCCTGCTCCAAAGCCTAAGAACACTACACCCATCCGTCCAAAACCATCAACTTCAGAATGGTTGAGCCCTAAAAGTAGGATGGAGGAAGTTCCAGAACATTAAATTTCAACAGTAATGAAAGAACAATACAGTCCTCCAAGAATCTCAACTGAACAAGACATACAAGAATATATTGATGTCCAAGCTGAAGAGGAGTATATAAATCACCAACAAGAGACTTCAGAGGTGCACATTGAAGATCAGTCACAGATAGAGAATGTTGAAAATTTGTCAAGCACTTCTCATTTATTATTTGAGGAAGGTATGGCAGTAGACAATTTATATTTTTGAAATTAAGAATATCTGGACAATTATAAAAAGAAATTGAATTATGAGATACTGTACGAAAGACCAGTAAATTTCAAAGATTTACAAGAGATTAAAAATCTCTTAAACTTTCAAGGTTTGCTAAATATTATACCAATAAACTGTAAGTTAGATGTATTCAGAGAAGTCATTGCTGCATTCTATACTAACTTATATGTTGATGAGGGTAGATTATTTACCAACATAGATAACACTTTTTGAAATCGCTCCTCAATTGGTATATGATACTCTAAAATTGACAAATGAGGGTGTACAATTAGGTAGTACATCTTTGAACTTGCTAGATTGGAACATCAGTTCGATAGCAAGAACCCCTCATTTACATGGCAGATTACAGTATCTTGAACATCTTAATGGAAATGCCAAATTTATAGCCAAAATTCTGCAATCACAGATTTTTCAGAAGAAAGGGCATGGTGAACATATTGAGAAAATTTGTTTATATGCTACACATGTTGTGATGCAGAAAATAAAACTAAATTGATGTACACTATTTTTGGATTCCATACAGCACAGACATTCAAAATTATTTCATGGAATCAGTCTTGTGAAGTTGATATTGGGCATAGGATATGATGTGAATTAATGGCTTAGAAAATCCGTCAAGACAAGATCTTTTACAGCGACTAAATATAAGAAATTCATTTCTCATGCACCAGTTACAGACATACATCAACAATCAACAAGTGAATAGGCACATACATCGACTGGACAAGATTTATTATCTCCTACAGAGGTTGCATATATTATACAACTAGGAGAACAAATTAGTCGACAAATTTGTGAAACTATAATCAGTACTGTTCAAAATCGAAGGAGAAATTAAGGATAATTTGTACTTTTTTGATTTCTTGTTGAATTGTAATTGAAGGGTATGTTTATCCTAATTAACTTTTCAGTATAAGTGATTGAATTGTAATTCAAAGGTATTTTTTTCTTATTTCAAGTGATTGAATTGTTTGTATAAGTGATTTAATTTTATCTGACTGAATGCTTCCATTTATTCTCTAATCCCAATACTTTGTTAAATAATCACAAAAGGAGGGACATATACTGTTCGGACTTAGAGCAATAGATAACTACACCTAAAATAATAGATAATTACACTTAACATTGTTAACTTTCGGTGTTTTAACACCGTGAAAAAGTAAAATACAACATCAATTTAAATTGAAAATTAAAAATTGAAAAGGAAAATAATATATAACTACAACAATTGTATTAAGATAGTTAAAAGATCAGATGATTGTATTAAAAGATCGGCATTTTAACATTCACACGTGACTTTTTAAGTTAAGCGTATGTGTTGTATAGTATGGCCATCAACTTAATATTCGAAGGGGTATAGTTAGATGTCATGTGAAAGTTTAAGTTCACACGTGATGAGAGAATCGACGTTTTATGTTAAAAGACAGGACAATTGTATTAAAAGACCGGTGTTTTAACATTTACACGTGACTTTTTAAGTTAGGCGCGTGCGTTCTAAAGTACACGTGATGTGTAAATAATAGTTAGGCATTTTAAGGGTATCTTACTGAGACTATTATGTTTTGATGATAAACACTTAATTAATGTTTAATCATGATGTGATGGTAATTTAAGAGTCGTAATTATATTTACTAATTATCTATTTACTTATTATTATATTTACTAATCATGATGTTTTTAGGCATATTATTTCAGTTAATGCTAAATTATTTAAAACTATACCCGTTAGATGCAGGTTAAGTGTTTTTAATTATTTGATCAAAATCCTTTTTAATTCAAATTGAATTAATTTAAACAAAATTCCTCCCTAATATTTTAAGTTAGTAGATTACATATGTTCAATATTTAGAACACTTTGGCGTGATATTGGAATGAGTGTAGTTACGTAAATAAGTGTTTGATATGAATATAGTTTGGGAAAAATTAGAGTAAAATGTCACATGAAATATTAAGTTCACATGTGATGAGAGAGATGGCATTTTATGTTAAAAGACCGGACGATTGTATTAAAAGAGCAGTATTTTAACATTAACACGTGACGTTCAATAGTAGGGCATGCACTTTAGAACGCACATGCCTGACTTAAAAAGTCACGTGTGAATATTAAAACGCCGATCTTTTAATACAATCATCTGGTCTTTTAACATAAAACACTAATTCTCTCATCACATGTGAACTTAAAATTTCACGTGATATTCTACTGTGATTTTTCACGAACTATATTCACATATAACACCTATTTACCTAACTATACCCCTTCGAATATTAACTTGACGATCATATTGTATAACACACGTGCTTAACTTACAAAGTCACGTGTGAATGTTAAAACACCAGTCGTTTAATACAATCGTTCATTCTTTTAACATAAAACGCCGATTCTCTCATCATGTGAATTAAGCGTGACAACTTCAGTTAAGGACTAAAGGTATTATTGAACAACAAATATCTTTATGGTAAGATCTGATTATAAAAATCCGACAACTTTAACCCTCAATATCTAAGCATATATAAGGCCTAAATATGTAATGTCCTCTGCCCTAGTGTTCCCAACAGTTACGTGGTACATTAGGTGGAGAAGAAGCTTCAGTGACAGTAACGTAGCAATGACATGCGAGAAGAAGACCATTAAAGTTCCACCGCTACTCTCGCGTACATGGCAGGTCAAAATCAACAAGGTTGACAAAGAGATACAGCTGTTGAAGTCAAGGTATGACTTCTCTCCTGAGGTTTTTGAAGTTTTTGTTGAGGAGAAGAAAAAAGTAGAAACAAATAATTGGCGACTACGGTTACGGTCACAGGGAGAAAAAATGTACAATATCAGGTGTGCTAAGCGATCTGATTATACAAATAACAGACGTACAGCAACAATCAACAAGTGAATAGCCACATACGTTGACTGGACAAGATTTGTTATCTCCTGTAGAGGTTGCGTATATTACACAATTAGGAGAACAAATTAGTCAATAGATTTCAGAAACTATAATAAGTTCTGTTCAAAATCGGAGGAGAAATCAAGGATAACTTGTACTTTTCTGATTTCTTGTTGAATTGTAATGCTAAGTGATTGGAACGTTTGTTTGTATAAGTGATTGATTTGTAATTCAAGAGTATTTTTATCTTATTTAGCTTTTCAGTGAAAGGTGGATTTATTAATTTTATCTGTATGAATGCTTACAATTATTCTTCAACCCCAATGCTTTGTTGAATAATGACAACAATGGGGACATATAGTTCAAAATTAAAATACTACATAACTACACTTAAAACAATAGATAATTACACTTAACATTATTAACTTTAGGTGTTTTAAGAAAGTCAAAAAGTAAAATACAACATCAAATTAATTGAAATTTGAAAATTGAAAAGGAAAACAATAGATAATTACAACATCAAATTAATTTGGTGATCATCAAAAAGGGGGACATTGTCGAGTATTATGTATTGATGATGAATGCTTAATTAATGTGTAAACATGGTTTGACGGTAATTTAAAAGTTGTAATTATATTTAAGTTAATGATCTATTTACTTATTACTTGAACATAACTAGAAATATTATTTAAGTTAATGCTAAATTATTTAACACTATACCCATTTGATCTAGGATAAGTATTTGTAATTATTTAATCAAATTCTGTTTTAATTCAAATCGAATTAATTTTAAAAAAAATCTACCCTAATATTTTAAGTTAGTAGATTAAATATGTTTAATATTTAGAACATTTCAAAAAAGTAATGCGAATGGATATAATTACTTAAATAAGTGCTACATATGAATATAATTCATGAAATATCCTGGTAGAATGTCACGTGAAAGTTTAAGTTCACACGTGATAAGAAAATCAGTGTTTTATGTTAAAAGACCGGACAATTGTATTAAAAGACTGGTGTTTTAACATTCACACGTGACTTTTTAAGTTAAGTGCCTACGTTCTAAAGTACACAGTGTGTGAATAGTAGTTAGGCATTTTAAGAGTATAGCTCTTTAAGACTATTATGTTTTGATGATGAATGCTTATTTCATGTTTAGTCATGATGTGATGGTAATTTAACAATCCTAATTTTATTTGCTAATTATCTATTTACTTATTACTTCAACATAACTGAATATATTATTTCAGTTAATGGTAAATTATTTAAAACTATACCATTCGATGCAGGCTAAGTGTTTTTAATTATTTGATCAAAATCCTTTTTAATTCAAATCAAATTAATTTAAAAAAAATTCCACCCTAATATTTTAAGTAAGTAGATTACATATGTTCAATATTTAGAACAGTTCAGCGTGATATTGGAATGAGTGTAGTTACTTCAATAAGTATTAAATATGAATATAGTTCGTGAAAAATCATGATAGAATGTCACGTGACATTTTAAGTTCACACGTGATGAGAGAATCAACGTTTTATGTTAAAAGACCGGCATTTTAACATTAACATGTGATGTTCAGTAGTTGAACATGTACTTTAGAACGCACACACCTAACTTAAAAAGTCACGTGTGAATGTTAAAACGTTAGTCTTTTAATGCAATCGTTTAGTCTTTTAACATAAAATGCCGATTCTCTCATCACGTGTGAACTTAAAATGTCACGTGACATTCTACCATGATTTTTCACACATGATGAGAGAATTGGCGTTTTGTATTAAAAGACCGAACGATTGTATTAAAAGACCGGCTGTTTAACATTAACACGTCCATTTCTAAGTTGGCTGCATAAAGTTAACGTCTTTACTTTACGGTTTCGCGTCTAGTAAAGTCTTAATTTTCAAATCTCTTTTAAATATATGACATAAATCACTTATTTGAAAATCGTAAATACCTTATTTTACTTAAATATATGACATAATATTTAATGAAAATTTCTTTTAAATCAATATTCAATAATTGAAAATCCGCCTAATTTAAATCAGTATTTCGATTGACGGTACTTCCGCCTAATTGTAAGGTATATCCGCAAGACTAGCGTTTATAGATGGGTCCATAAACGGTAGTTCCGTGCGTCATTTCTTTATTTTAACGGTACTTACCGTAAAATCCTTGAGAAATGCAAAAGTTAAATACTCTCCCTAGAATAGTACATATTGTAATTTAAATTAAACAAAACAACGCATGGAAAATAATTGATTGAAAAGGGAGTGTTTTCAAATATTTAATATTTTTTAATTAAAATCAAATTATTTTAAAAAAATATCCACCCTAATATTTAAGTTAAAAAAAATCCACCCTAAATTATTTTAGTTAAACACTACATAATTAAAATCGAATTATATAAAAACAAATCCACCCTAATATTTAAGTTAAAAAAAATCCACCTTAAATTATTTTAATTAAACACTACATAATTAAAATCGAATTATTTCAAAAAAATCCACTCTAATATTTAAGTTTTAAAAAAATCCACCCTAAATTATTTTAATTAAACACTACATAATTAAAATCGAATTATTTAAAAAGAAATCCACAAACTTCTTTCAAATTTAATCACCATATTCGTAATTAATGAACAATTAATTAATTTTCATAAATTAATTAATATAAAAATTCAAAATATACGCACGTAAGTGAACTTTTAAAGTTAAAAGAAAGAGAATACACACATCTTTTTAAGTGAAGAAAGAGTGTGCATTTTTAAATTTCACATATAAGAGAGAGTAACTTTTAAGTTTTTAAATTTCATGAAATCGACGGATACCTACAGAATCAGGTTCTGAAACGCCTACAGAATCTATGCCATATATATATATGAGAGTTTATATAAGAATTAATACGAAGTTAAAGTTAAAACTCTTAAAATTAAACCAAACAAAGACATGGTTGGTAACTATTTGGGTTTGTTTGTGTATGATAAAAATTTGAGAAACAGAAATTTAGGAAAAGATAAATGAAAATTAGGAAATGAAATTTGTTTAGAATTGTTTGTGTATATTATGGAAATTCTGAAAAATTAATTATTTTTTTATAAATATTGTATATTTTAAGATTTTAAATATAATTTCACATTTTTCTTGTAGTGATTAATTTAGTAATGGTTAGAAAAGGTTGGACAAGACATATGAGGTTAATAAATTACACTGTGATGAAATTTTCACCGATCGTAAGAATTTTTTTAACTTAATAGGTAAGAAATGACAAAAAAAATTTATACTTGTAATAATGAAAAATTTTAAATTTTCTCCGGTATACACAAACACTTAAACATCTAATTTTTTTCTAAAATTTTTGACATACACAAACTTCCCCTTAAAGTCTATTCTTAGTGTCTCCCGTATACCCTTTTATTGCCGACACCCGATCGAAGAGGATGAGACAATTGAGGAAGAACAAGGAGGATTAGGATTTAGGTTTAGCATTATCCTTGTCGAAATGTGTTGATTTCTGTTGATTACAGTAGGGTTTATCGTTATTTTTTTAGCAACCGCTTTTTTCAGAAGATCTAATACTTTTCACAAGCTAAAATTAATTTTGTCCGTAGAATTTTTTCGTTTACGATATGGAGCAACGTAGATCTAGCAGAAAAAATTTCGCAAGTGCTCTTGCAACTAAAATCCTTTTTTAGTGAAATAATTTAAGTTTCAACTAAAACATTTTTGGCGAAATATTTTTAGTTGTATATGGTGCGAGTTACAACTAAGATAATATCTGTGTATTTAGAATTAATAAGAAATAATAAAAATAATAATTAAATTTTTTATTATTTTTCATTATTTTCTGTTAATTTTAAATATACAAATATTACCTAAATATTCTCAAAAGTCTGTAAAGCCACGCTTTAATTTATTTTTACACAACTTTTCAATTCAGTGACAGGAAACTGGAAAAAAAAGGTTACAAGTTGCAAAGCAACCACAAAAAATACGTAGTTATAATTCACACTTCACAAAATCACTAAAGTGATATCTTTGCCCGTGATTGATAGATTTTTTCTTTAAATATTTGATTTTGAGTTCAAAATTTTACTGATAGAGTAGAATTATCATAAAGTAATATTTTTCAAAATAAAAACTCACAATTCACAACTTATAACTAAAATATTTAACTTAAAAAATATTTTCATCAAAGGCAAAAATCAGCTTAGGGAATTCGCTGTGAAATTTCTAACTTGAAAACCAATTACATCTTTGTTAAAAAATATAATAAACATATATGTGTGAACATACTTCAGTACCGTAGAAAATTTTAACTAAAAAATAATTGACACATCAGATTATCCAACAAATTCTCCAAGTTCTCGGTGTCACGAGAGACACGTACGTCTTATTCTCATCGAAAAAAAACAAGTGACACACGTCTTAACGAACCACTGGCTGACCCAACGGATCTACCCAGAGGCACTTGTAAGATGCATTTAAGGTATTTTAGTTTTGAATATGGTAAAAAGTTATAAGTTGAGTTTTATTATCAAATAAATTTAAATTTTATAATAAATGATAAGATAATAAATTGTATAAAAAGATTTGTGTGATGATAATAATGTTTTTTATTATTATAAAATTAAAGTTAAAATTAAAATGTTATTGTCATACAAAATCGTAAAGATAATCTGAGCCCGTTAGATCGAAATATCTTATCTTCCTTCGTTATTCCTCTGAAAGGAAGAGCGCACGTAATACCTAATTAACGGGGTCCAATCGCTGAATTATTTTAATTATCTCCCGAGAAACACGTCGTCGGAGAGTAGTTGAAATTGATTTGTCGTCGGTGTTTGCGAAAATGACGCCTCCAAAGATGCGTACAGATCCTTTTCATTTTCTACGCAACGATACCAGCGCGGCTGCTCCTGCTTGCGCTTATGTAATAATAATAAAAAACATGGTTTGTTTCCAACGGTTGCATCTGATCTAGCGCTTGGCCGCTGCTCAGCTAATCTAACCTTCCAATCGTCGATCCAAGCGTATATGTGACGCCTTGTGTTTTATGTTACTTCATAACTGCTTCAACAGCTGAAGGAATCATTTTAAGGTACGTAATTGAATGAATGAATCTACATGGATATATATATATATATATATAAGGCACGAGTTCTGTAGGTACCTACAGAAGTCACTTCTGTAAGTATTCGTCGATCGTAAGATTGACGGTTAAAATTTAAAAACTTAAAAATTACTCTCTCTCGTGTAGGTGAAATGCAACATGTGAAATTTAAAAACACTCATTCTCATGTAAGTGAAATTTAAAAATATTCCCTCTCATACAGGTGAAATTTAAAAACACTCTTTCCCTTAACTTTAAAAATTCACTCACGTACGTATATTTCGAACTGTTGTATTAATTAACTTATAAAAATTAATTAATTTTTCATTACTTACGAATACGGTGAAAGAAGTTTGTGGATTTTTTTAAATAATTTGATTTTAATTATGTAGTGTTTAATAAAAATAATTCAGGGTGGATTTTTTTTTTTAAATAATTCAATTTTAATTATGTAGTGTTTAATAAAAATAATTTAGGGTGGATTTTTTTTAACTTAAATATTAGGGTGAAATTTTTTAAAAATAATTCGATTTTACTTAAAAAATATTTTGATTAAATATTTAAAAATAATTTAGGTGACGACAATTGAGGAAAAAGAATTACAAATCTCAAATCTCACAGGTAACTTTTTGTGAATTTTTTTGTGTTAAAATAAATGGACTGCTTTTACGCAGGTGTCATCAGTGGGAGTTTTTTTTTCGACACGGGAGTTTTTTTTTCGAACACTTCTCTCTTTATCAAACACTCATTCAACTTTGATCCAACGGATATCTACAGAAGTCACTTCTATAGGCACCTATAAAACCATTTTACCTATATATATATATATATATAATGCGGCATAACGATTATGAACTACAACGTATATGTGATTATTGATTTTATTGCTTAATTACATTGAAAAAATTGTCTGCATGGAAAACACTCACCGTAGATGTGATACATCGTGTTATAAATTTCATTAGAAAAAAGGATTTGTAAGAATTTTTATTACATGAAGTATATATTTTAACAAATAATATAATAATAATAAAAAATTATTATAATTATTTAAAAAAAAAAAATTTCTTACTTTAAAAATCATATCAATATAAAAAAATATAAACTTCAAACTCATTTATCAAACAAAGTCACGGAAAAGACGATGGAATGGAGCCTTTTGCATATTAAATTGTTATATTTATGGCTGTTGGCTGGTCAAATTTGAAGGCAGTGTAATTGAAAGACCAACGAAGTTAAGTAACCATCCGGCGTGTTGAGATACGTGTACAATCTGAAAATTTCAAGATACGTATATATTTACAGCGTTTCGGTTTTTATTTTTATAAAATGTTATATGAATAGCAATGAATTTTAGTCAACGACTAATTTTATTTTCTTTTTCTGTAGGCGTATTTTTTTTGAAATTTCACTCAATTTTTGGTTAGAGGCAAAACGTTTTCTGGTGGACGAAAGGTCAACAATATAATATAAACTCAAATGCACGGTTGAGATGACGATGAGAAGCTATGACATGACTCATAAGTCCTTGGAGAACCGCCCTTAAGCAAATTACGTTAAAATATATGCATTATATCAATCCGGGAGTATTTTGAAAAATATAATTGGGCATGGTAATGGTAATTATTTTCAACCTCTTACCTTCCAGAGTCTTCTACAACCACCGCAGCCTAACCCGCGCTTTCTCCACCATCCGTTCCCTTTTTTTTTTGCTTTGTTTTGATGGACCAACCAGAACAAATTTTACCAACTCCCTAGACATAAACATTCGAAGAGACGCACATGCGCGCCAGATCGATCCTTCGAATCAGCGGCCGACATGTCCATCGAATCTGCCGTCGATATAACGATGCTGGTAGACGTGGTAAACGTAAATCGTGATTATTCTCGGGGAACGAAAATCGAGTCTTCGATTAATCATCTGTACCTGCCATAATATCTGTTTTGTATCACATCAGATGCAATTGATGTATGTTTAATAACAAAATGGATGTGTTTAACAATAATTTTTTAAAAAAATTATTTTTTATAATAAAATTAAAATTATATAATAATTTAAGTGATAATTTTTTTTATAATAGTAATAATATTAAAAATAATAATAACATTAAAATCGTAAACAAAACGAGTCGACGAAGAAGTAGACCGAAGGTCCGTCCCCACACAAATCGCGATCTTCGCGGTAGCATCGTTTTTTTCTTATTCGGAGTGAAAAAAATAAAAAAAATTATGAGAATGATTTTGAGATAAAAAAGTAAAATATAATTTTGATAATTAAAAAATATAAATATCATCGTAAAATTAAAATTATTTTTGAAAATTAAGAATAAAAAAAAAACCCAACCTTCCCTTTTTCCCCTTTCAAGAATTTAAATTTTAACCTTACATTATAAGTTTTAATATATTATTATTATGTACTTTATTATAAAATTTTAATATTATTTAATTCATAACTTTTAATTTTAAGATAAAAAAATTTGAAAGCGAAAAAAAAAAGTCTTAATAAAAGATAGAAACAAACGCAACTGAGGTAAGTGGACACTTGAGCGCGCTCTGTCTCTCTCTCTCTCTATTTCTATCTCTTCATCTTTTCCATCGCTCATATCCCCACCATCTCTCTCTCTGAGAGGCACCCACCTCTTCCTCCTTTCACCTGCTTTTCACCAACCAGAAGAACAAAAGAGAAGAAAAGTAAGCAGAATAGAATTATGTAAGGGGGGATGAGGATCCATCTCTGCATCCCCACTTCTCTCCCCGTGGTTCACCTCTGACTAGAGATGGAAATGATACAGTGATCATCTGTGGGTGCTAGATCTGTGTGGCTGGCTAGCTGTTGAAGGCATACTAATTACAGTGTGTGCTAGCTGCGCGAGCGGGGAAGAGGGAGGCAATCGAAAGGAAGGAGGAAAAGTAGGGCTGTGGAGGAAAGGCAGGCCGGAGGGCAGAGGGCAAGGAAGAAAAGAGGCCGGCCAGATCGATCCAACCACTTTGCTCACCATCGAGTGCTTCAGATCACACTCTCTACCACCTTTTCAAATTTCAATTCCACTTTTTGCAACTCTTTCTCAGAAGCCATCTGCTTCTCCTTTCCCTCCTCCTTCCTTCTTTCCAAATTGAACAATTCATAGCATCACCTCCGCTTGTAGCAGCAAACCCTAGAACCTTTCCTGCCCCACTTCATGGACTCGGGCAACAGCGGAAGCGCGCAGTCATCAAGTTGCGGGGACGAAGACTATGACGTCTCCCGGTCCGAACCGTCTTTCGCGGCTTTGTTGAGCCCAAGTGGTGGTAATACTTCCACCGACTTTGCGGCTTGTTTTGCCCTTCATCAACGACGGCGGCAACGATTCTCACCGCCTTCCACCTTCTTCGACTCCTTGGCCCGGCCGTCGCCAGAAGCAGTGAGTCCTGCCCACTTCCTTAACCTCGACCCGTCATGGACGCAAAGTTGCACCCACATAGCCGGAAGCCTAACGAGCAACCACGTCCCTCCGCCGCCGCTGCAACCGCCTCTCGCGCCCTCATCTGTGGATCCTCCGACGTCGAACCCCGCTTCAAAAATGGTTGGCATGACCGTGCCCAATCCCTCCTTGTCGTCATCTGATCAGGCGTCGGCGGCGGCAACAGCAACCACACCGAGAGGGTCGAAGAAGCGGCCGAGGGCGTCGCGGCGAGCTCCCACCACCGTGCTCACAACCGACACCAGCAACTTCCGCCAGATGGTGCAGGAATTCACGGGCATCCCCTCACCGCCGTTCTCATCACCCGTGTTCCCCAGGGCTAGGTTTGACCTGTTCAACTCCGCCGCTGCAGCCTCGTCGATCCGGTCATCGCCTGTGACCGGCGGCCTCCTCCGGCCCTTCGCCCAAAAGATCTCAATCCCAACTCCTACTCCAAACCCAAACCTCTCCTTTAGTCCATTTGCTGCGATTTCTTCGTCTGCTGCTGTACCTGCTACTGTTACTCCACCTGTCACCGCCATTAATCCAAGTACCACTACCATGATTAACACGACTACAGCTTCTGTATCAGCGCCGTCTGTTTGCGCCTACCAAAATTCCACCTGTAACTACCAACAACCAACCGACCTTGGCAGTCTCACAGGTACAAACGAAGGCCAGAGCTTACTTCACCACTCTCAGTTGCTGACCTACCGGTCCTTGTTCGGATCTTCTCAAAATTACAATTTGTCGTCGTTGCTCGGATCGAAAGCTCCCGCCCCCACTACCACGTCGATGCCACTGGAAGCGAGCGCAAGCGATCAGTACAACGGAGACCCTAGCGTCAGTCACATGGCCACAAGACTCTTCGGTTCGGAAAGAGCGTCCTCCAGGGGTGGCGGTGGCGATGGTGACGACCTATTCGGATGGGGGGATGGGTCCGGAATAGCCGGCGGCGGTGGTGGCGATCAGGCGCAGTTTCGGCCACCTGGTGGGCATTATCGCAGTTCATCATCCATCAACGGGTGTAAGATGAACCGCACGGCGAGCTCAACGTCGACGGAACTCCATGCAGAGAACAGGTCGGACAATAATGTTAATAATACTTCCAGAGCAGAAGGTACGTTTGATTCTTGGATTTGTTCTTCTTCGGAGTATGGTCTTAGATAGCTAGCAGGCGAGGGAAATATGCACGGTGAGCCGTGTGTCGTTTTTTTTTTTAATAAAAAAACAAAGTTTCTACGGTCTTCCGACCTGATCAGTACACCTTCATCGGCCTAGTATTAATTTTAAGATCGAATCCAATCCTCATCTTTTTTTTATTTGGATGCATGTGTATATAAATGCAGACCCCACTCATGTTTCTCGTTCCTGAGCACACTGGATTAGAAATTAGATCCATATATAACACTTGACAAGTCAAGTTCTTCAAGCTTCTTTTTGAATTTGATTAATTAATATATATATCCACAGCTCCCTTCTCAACTCCTTTCCAAGCCCAGCTCCTGCTGTTTTCCCACCGTGGGTGTATGTTTTTCAACCTGGTGTTTTGTATGGGAATGGGTACATACAGAATACATGTAATCAATCACAATGGTTCAAAATTTTTACCATAAAATGTAAACCTTCGTAATTACAGAAATACCATTACCATTATAAAAACTACCGTTCCTGTCAATCAAAAGGAAAAAAAGCCAGGGAAATGAATGCAGTAGCAGTTACTAGGCCTTGCCCTCTTTCTTCTCCCTTCACAGTCTTCCTTCTTTTAGTGCGTCTGCCTCGTGGTAGGATTTCAGATATGGATTTAAGGATTTCAGATATGTTCTTCAAGCACTACCATTAAATAAAGTGAAGCATTTTTTACAGTGAAATGATTAAAATCCAACAGTCAATTAATGCCTAGGATTCCAGCTGCTCTTTCTTTGTTTTGGAAAGCTGGCAAATGCATTTGGAAAATCACATTCGAGTTTGGTCACCAACCAATCTTATTAGAGGACCACATACATAACCAACAGTCCAACAGAAGTACGCGGCTTCCTTGATTGTGTTATCAACCAATCTTATTAACAATCGGACTTGTATATGTGGCTTCCTTGTGATTTTTCATTATTATATACATACCCTTGGGAGCAGTCATCATCCATCAATCAAACATTCTCTTCTGTTCTATGATGAATGACGAATGCAAAATATTTTACAAGTTTGAGTCTCTGTGGATTTGGGTCCATTGCTGTCTTTAGCATGTGTTTATGGATCTCAACATGGAATTTTTTTTCCTTCACCCTCTGGGTTGTCAGTCGTTGGCTCTTCGCGTCCCCATCCATATCTCCATATCCCACACCTTCCCTTCCCTTCACATTCTCGACTCATGGTTTTCAGGAAGGACTCTTGATGAATAGGAGGTGGTATATACAGTGGGATTTTGTTGAGAATGGGGTCAGACAACCTTTGGAAGTGTGACATGTGACCTTTCATTGAAGACAAATAAAGTGCCCCCGTACCAGTGAATAATCTCTTCCCCGGCCACAGCCATGATTGTGTTAGATGGAGTGGGCTTCGGGAGAATCAAAAGTTGAGATTGAGACGGACAGGAGAGGCCAGTGAGAACAGACGGCATGAAACGAGGACTCCATGTATTCTCCATTCTTCAATCTTTCGTCCCAAGTACCACCGTCCGGTCCCTCCCCTCCTTGGGAAGACAAACACAACACTGCAACATCATCGAAAGACCAAATCCAAAAAAGACGTTACTTTTTCACATGTCAAAAAGCTGGCAACCACAAAATCCTTTCTTGATGACCACAAGCTTAATTATTTGCGTTCCAAACTCAGTTGGGAGGTCAATTTGCAAAGTATATATCTTCTCAATCAGAGATATATGCATGCAGTAGAATTCATGAATTACACAATTTGAAAATTGTGTTTATGACCGTAGTTCGCTTTCAGCTGCTGCTTGATGGTTTCTTTATCGGCTACCCTTTAGTAGTCATGTGTATATATACATATAAGCACCTAAAAGATGAGGATGTGATGGAAGACATAAGGATAAATTAATAAAAAAATAGATTAAAAAATGTTTAAAATGTGATAAAAAATGAAAGTACTTCCAATAACTAAGAGTAACATTTGTGAACGAACCTTTCATTTGATTTTAACTTTTTGTAAGTTCAAAAATCGTTTTTAATATTATTTATTATATAAATTTTAATATATAAATTTTTATTATATAAATTATTATATAATTTTAACTTTATTCACAAAAATAACTTTAATTTCAATTTAATTTAATTTTCAAAGTTAAAAAAAATTATTTTAAAACATATAAAATTAAAATTACGTAATAATTAAGATAATAAAAATTTATATATTAAATTTATATAAAATTAAAATTAAAGTTAAACTAAAGAAGATCTTAAGGGTTTTTTTTTCACTTTTGTATTTTAGAAGGGAAAAAAAATGATTTTTAAGATAATAATTTTGAGATGAAAAAAGAAGAAGTAATTTTACAATAAAAAAGTAAATTAAGAAATATAAATATTATCGTAAAATTAAAAATACTTTTATTTTAAAAAAAAATAAAAAAACCTAAGTGAACGCATCTGTGTTAAATTTGATTTCCGTATATGTGTGTGGAACATACATACCTGTTTGGGTGTACGTACTACTGCAGTCCTGCCGTCGTGATATTTCCAATGCGCCCATCGTATTGAAATCCGAAGGGTCGGGAGTGCTCCAGTTCCCGAGAACCAATTCCGGTCCAGGTGGGTGTTCTCTGAAATCCACGGCATGCGGTCAAAGCGGAGTTGTCAACGATGGCAGGTGGGGAAAAGGAACTTGGGGTGTCTCTGCAACCACTGGTTGCTTTTCCATATCTTTTGATTACAGTGTTGATGGAAAGATCTGCTGTCGCGCCCTTGCAATTGCATCAGCTACATCCACACCTGCCGACAGAGCGCGACCCTCATGGAGGGTTGGAATAAGCGCTTCTCGTGCTCCATGGCGTCGTCCGAAGCTTTCTGAGTATTAAATTTTAAGCGGTAATATTTTTGAATCGGTAGTAATTACAAGAATATTTTTAAAGTTAGAGTGCGTTCATCGATTTTACTATTTTTTCTTGCATTAAAAATAAATAAATAAATTTAATAATAGAAAAAACAGATTAGAAAATATAAATATTAACATAAAAATAAGAATATTTTTGGAAGTTGACAATAAGAAAAGTGAATGATGCTTAAATTTAAATTTAAATTTTTTATAAATGTATGATTATGACTTTATTTAGTAATGATTTTTTAGTTTTAATTTTAATTTTACGTAAATTCTCATTTATGATTATCTATATAAATTTTATATACAATTTTTTATCTCATAATTTACTATAAAATTCAACTTTATTTAATAACAAAATTTAACTTTTCAATTATTTAAAATTAAAACACCTTATTATCAAATGCATTCTATATTTTTCAACCTTAACATTACCCAATCAAAAAAATTTAAGATTAAAAAAAAAATTAAGATCTTGAAAAAATTACTTTCAAACGTTTGGCGAAGATAAGATAATAACTATTTCATAATTTATTTGTCCAAAATCGTAAAATGAATGAAGATAATATTCAATTCTGACTGGTTTTAAAGAGTTTACATATTTTTCTCTTAATTACAACTTGAAATTTAATTTTAAAATTGACGAAAAATCATGATTTTGTCAAAATTTTAACTTCTAAAATCAATACCTGAAATTTTTCTGTTACTCTCGTGTAATCTGCATTGAAAGTTAAAATTCGTCATTATAAGTTACTTATTTAAATTTAACTCTGTTTTTTAGATCATATTTGATGCAAATAGAGATTGTCATCGTTAAATGTAATCTGGAAACTCGTCATCGGCCGCCCAAAAACCTCAAAGCACAGCTGCACAAGTACCATGGAAGGGATCCGTTCGGTGCACATGGAGAGGCTCTGCCGTACATGAGAGGGTAAAGCATAAATAGACAAGACTGATCCCAGAATGCCTTCAGTTGTGACTTGTGTGCTTGTTGATATCGATCGATAAAGCCGAACGTGTGCAGGTCAGGATCCTCCAGGCAAGATGGGAAGTGAACAGAAAGAGGCGAAGGAGACTTGGCTCTAAGTACTTAGAAATTATAAATGTCGATCGTACTTTAAATGTTGAACATGAAAAAATCAAAATCTTAAATTATGTTTAAAACATTCTCAAATTTTAGTATTTTATTATTATTAAACATTTTAATATATAAATATATTTTTACATTAATTATTATATAATTTTAATTTATTTATTTTATTACTTGTAACTTTAAGTTCATTTGAAAGTTACTGGAACTCTTTCTAAGTATATCCTTTACCCAAAAGAAAGTACCAAGCACACCATCCATGATGATGCCTTGAAGAAGACGACCTTGTGAACCAACCACACCATCCTCCTTCACCGGAGCTTCTTTTTCGATGGGACTCCTCCGTTTCCTTTGTTAGACATTTTCCACTAATTAATTATAATTGGAGAGAATTTAAGGTGTGTTTGTTAAAAAAAGAAGAAGTAAAATAAAATTTATTTTTTAAAAGAAATTATAAAAATATAGGTATTTAACATAATTTTTTAATATAAAATATTAAAATTATTTAATAAATATTAAAGTAGACTGTTACAGTATATAGCACAATATATATATATATAGTACGAAATACATGAACAAACGATACCAGATGCAAATGAATGTTGCGTTTGATGTTAACCGTAAAATACTATATATTATCATTTTTTACTGTATATCATACAATACATATTATTAAATAAATATCAAAATAATTTCTTCAACGATACTATCTTCTTCACTTCTCTGATAATATTATTATATTAATTATTATATCAAAATATATTACTTTATTTATTAATTATAAATTAATTTGATAGGTTAAAATAATCTTTCTAATAATATCGTTACATCAATTATTATATTAAAATATATTATTTTATTTATTAATTATTATAATATTTAAAATAATATATTATTTCATTATCGTATTTTAAAAAAAACAAACATTACTGAAAGTTTCACTTCTACCATTCCAACAAACGCTTACCGGCCTTGTCGAAGCGTGCAAGGTGGAAGAACTGAGGCTGCTTGATGGCAGAGATGTCTTCTTCGGAGCAATCGCACCAGATTGCCTTCTGGCCGGTTGCCATTGATTTTCAGCCAATAGCTCCTATGTGATGACAGGATCCTCTAGGGAAGATGGGAAGAAGTGAATGAAATGTGGAAGGGGTAGCAGACTTAGGAACCCAAAATAAGGAGCCGAACCAAATCTGCTAATGCCCACTAATTACCAGATTGCGCTTTCAGACCTTGGGGCGGGAGGAAACCCATATGGGTTGGACTCTCGTTGCAACATGGGCAAAGGCGATGAGAGATTCTACCGTTAGGGTTTAAGGAAGAGGAGGGTACGAAGGATGAAGAGGAAGGGGACGAAAACACCTCCTATCCCAATCCTTCCAGTTAGATCTGCGAGATCCAGCCAAAAGACGAGCGCATAAATCGTCGGAGACGATGCGGTGGGCAGGAGAGGCCGTGGCAGTGCGATCGTCTTTAAACTACTATCCAGAATATTTGGAAATATAAAAATAAGTTATAAAATAAGAGAAAATATTAGAATAATTTTACAATAATAAAGGTAGAAAATGAATCGAATTTAATATGTAAAGAATTTTTTTTTATCAATTAATTTTAAAACAAATTTTAACACCTCCAAATTCTATATTTTATATAATATTTTTTAACCCGTGGACTAACATCAAATTTGTTTCACGATTTTATTTGTCAAGCTAAAAATTTTCTTTTTATTTTTCTTAATAAAAAATTTATTTTTATTATATTATTTATTAAAATATATATTTTATACAGTAAAAACTTTACAAACTTCTTTTCTAAACAAAGCCCACTCACGAAGAATAATCAATCAAAACATGAGTTCATTTCAACCATCTTTAATTGTCTACTCCTTTTTATTCTTTTTGGTCATTCTCTTATTAAAATTATACCAATAACATAAAATTATACGAGGTTCACAGCATCTTTAAACAAGGTCAAATATTGGGGACTTACTCAACATAAGCTCAACAAAATGGAGATTAAATTGTTATCTTATTACATGAATCTTAGAGTATGTTTAGTAACGAGATTTTCTAACTAATTTTGAATATGATAAAGAGTTGAAAGTTGAATTTTATTATCAAATAAAATTAAAACTCAATAGTGAATTATAAAATAAAATTTATATACAAAAATTTATACAATGATACATAAAAATTTATGTAAAATTAAAACAAAAGCTAAAAGATCTTTATAAAACAAAACCTTAAATGATAAATTTATTCTCTTATTGTCATATTTTTGGTACAATCAGGAAGTGAGATCCATATCAAGCAATTGCATGTTGCAACGAAAGTCGAAACCCATGCCTCTCGGGAACAAGTAATTTGCTAAGCAATAGTATATTTTGATTTTATTTGATAAAACTTATATATTAAGTAAAATAGAAGTTTATGTTTTTTTAGATAATTACAATAAAAAATCTACTTCCATTAAACTATTTATTAAAAATATATTTTATACAGTAAAAATTCTTACAAATTTCATTTTCAAATAAAACCTTATACATCACAAGTTAGAAATGATTTCAAAAAAGAAATCAACTTGGTAGAATATAAGAATAACACGTAAGAATTAAACCAAAGTGATACCCCAAGTTTAAGGCATGTTTGTGAGTATTATTGGAATACACTAGCATTTAAACTTAAAATTCTGTAAGAAAAAATTGAGGTTCAAAAGTTTAATTTTAAAAATATCAACTTATTCCTGTATGTCAAACATAGAAAAACAGACCCCTAAAACTTTACACCCTTTTCACAAGTGATTTCCGAGCAAGCGGCCATACAACGGGCTTTCTAAAGAAATACAGACCCAAAGGATTAGCTAGGTTTTGTGGCAGAAATCATCACAAAAGGTCCATTTCTCACAAACTCGACATTCACAAGTCCACAGGCCCCGAAGAGACCTTCAACTTCACTTTGAGAAACAAACAGGCGTTGGCCTGTGATACCACGGAAAATCTACAAGGATAAAAGAATGAAATAACAAGTGAAACTGGTGATTTTCCACGTTCAAGTTTAATATGATATAAAACTAACGTCATTTTTAATCTCTGAACTCTGAAGGTCGAGTTCAATAACTCAAGCAATTGACGCGTATATAGGTACCATTCTATGCCGAAAATGTCCATCTAACCTAGAAAAGATACGATGTAAATGCTTTGCCAAGGTTAGCCCAATCAAATTAATCAAATGATTATTATGGTTGTAGAAAAATTCACAACATAAACCAATTTATGCTAGGCATCATCAACCTTTTCTATCATTCAAAAATACTAGACTGTAAAGCATGATCATGCGTAAAAGTTAATATTGCAAATATAGTAATATACAAATGTTTACAAGAAAGAGTGATAGCAGTATAATAGAAAAGTTAAAAAATGATTTTACTAAGAATAGAATAAAAATTACACCAATTAAAAATAAGATAAAAGAAAATCAATTTAAGTGACTTTTTTTTCAATTTAAAAAATTAAAAGAGTAGAATACTTAAAACTATTGGGTTAACAATTATATTAAAAAATTAAATTCATACAATTAAATTTAAGATTTAATAAAAATCAAATTCCACATAATGTGATTATGACTAGATTGTTATTGTCATTGCATCATTGATCCTTTAACATTTCTCCTCTTTAATGCATTTTTCATATAAGCAGCCGAAAGGAGATCAAATCTGGCTATATTGCTTGAAGTTTGGGATGCATTTATTAAAAGAGTCAAACACCCCTATAATTCCAACTCTATATGGGCACAATTTCTTTTGGCAAATATAATTAGTTCTCACGTAGATTTTGGATAGTTATTCTTAAGATCGGGTGTTTGAACCACTATACTAAAACTTCGAAGTGAAAAAGAGTGTACACCTTCCTCTTAAAAAGAATAAAAACACCATGTCAAAGGTCACTGAGTGTGGAATTAGCTATCCAGACACTACTCTTGAATTGACCAGACACTCTTTTCGATCATGAAGCACTCTCTTCGTACCTTTGCCTATAGCCAAAGATTTTCTGTTAGGCCATGTGTGAGACACTGTACCCACATACACATCCAGGGACTTGAACCTGCAACCCCTAGTTTTGATATCAATTCTTAAGATAAGGTGCCTAAGATAAGGTGCCTGAACTACTACACAAAAAACTTCGAGATGATAGAGAGTACGTACACCTTCATCTTAAAAAGAATCAAAGACATCATATCGTAGGTCATCAAGTGTAAACTTAGTCATCTGTACACTACCCCTAGACTACCCAAACACTCTACCTAGTTACAAAGCGCTCTCTTCTCGTCTCCATTCATGATTAAGGATTTTTTGTTAGGCCACATGTGAGGTACTTCCCTCCAACGTGTGAGTGGGAGACCCAACAACTATACCACCAATACTATACATATATGTAAGAGAGGAAAGAGTTGAAGGAAATCAACCCTCCCATGGAGCAATTTTGATTTTCTTCTAACATAAAGACTATTTTGCGATTGAATTTTCTCATTATAGCATATCCAACAAGGATGCAAGAGACCACCTTAACTATTTTAAGTAGAGCTTGACTTTTTTGCAAATAAATTTCTACCTAGGCAACATTCCACTTAAAATCAATGGAAAAGAAAACACAATACAGGAGTGACTAAAATTCCACTCCAATCTTGGAAGAATAAATTGATCTTTTAACAAATGCTCTTAAGGTTTGTTTACTAACGATCATCATAATCAACATATGAAAATAAACTGACATTTTCAAAAAGGTTGGAAAGCTCAAATCTTTCTCCTTGAAAATTTTGAATTCAAACAAAAATTTTTTTAAGCTGATGTGCAAAAATAAACTAGAGTATAAATAATACGTTTAGTAACAATTATTGAAAAACACTAACATATTTTCATATGCTAGCTAAAATAATCATTACCAAATGCTCTCTTAGTCAAATTGTTGATTAGGCTATTACTTGCTTGTGCTCTAGTGATTATTGAAATGGAAACATTGGTGAGCATATCTTCTTGACGAAAACACTTCCAAAAGGTAAATAATGAATTTGTTTTATGAACATTATTTCTCATTAACCTTTTTATTACAAGTAGTATTGTGATCTCGTGTTTTGAGACTCTTGTAAGCTCAAGAAGAGTTTCAACATTAATATTTCGTCCTTTACCCTCAAATGACCCTAAAAGAAAGAACTAAAGAATTATCTACATAACAAGAATAAGAAAACGTGCCAAAATTATCAATTCAATTAAGTTTTGTTGATCCTATAAATAATGCAAGTGCAACTTAGACATGAAATGACAAATTTCAAAAAAAATGAAAAATTATGGTGATTGACAATGAATGGGAATGATGACAAGATTGGAAAGCAAGTTACATACCTGGTGACTTAAACTGAAGGGAGGGTTAGAAAAAATGCCATCAACAATGAAAGTTGTACCCACAAAAGTACCTCTAGGACGAAGAACACGGCTTATTTCAGCTACCTATAAAAGGCAAAACATGCAATTAAAAGTTCAAAACTAAGAAGCCACAGAATATTCTCCGATTCATGTCATCTTATAAAAAGTTAAATTCATTTAAGGAATAAATACAGCAAACCATTGTATGATTATATGATTACCCTATTAAAGTATGTTTTTGAGCCAACACTATTCAATTTGATAATCAAAATACGCCTGAAATATTGAAATTACTTATTATATGGAGATTATGTTTAGAAGTTTCCAAACAAATAGGGCAAGCAATACTCTATTTTGAAAAGTGCAATCCAATCCATTAATTATTGCTTAAATTTAGAATTCTGCTACACACAAGAAAATTCCAAATATGCAAAACATGTTATACAACTCTAGCCATAGCTTGTCTCCAAATGTGAGATTCAAGAGAAAAGAGAGCCAAAATCAGTTCATTAGGGTTAATGTACAATATATATATGGGATAATGGTTCCTAATAAATGGATATCCATTTACCCGAATACAAACTCTAAATACTATAATATTAAGCATTTACAATCCCTCTCAAGCTAAAATATATACATCTATCATGTCCAACTTATCACATAAGAACTAAAAAATACTAGCTCCTAATCCCTTAGTAAAGAATTTGCAAGTTATTTTAAAGATTGGGGAGTAGAGATTAAGTCTTTTATCACCATATATTGTTAGCGACAATCTAATTCAATGTATTTCATACATTCATGAAAGGTTAAATTATTAGTTATAAAAATTGTAGCCTAATTGTCACAATGCATATGCATAGAGTTCTTAGTTGTAATCCCAAGCCCCTTAAGTAATGACTTAAGTCACATCATCTCACAAACAATTTATGTCGTAGATCTATACTCAACTTCAACACTAAATCTTGGAATAACATTCTACTTCTTACTTTGTAAGATAATGATGTTACCACTAACATAAGTACAAAAACCCAAGGAAGATTTGCTGTCACCCATATCTCCTATATAAGCCGAGTCAAAATAAGCTTCAACCTTTGAATGTCTGTCTTCAATATATAAGACCGTTGGTTGGTGCACTATTTACATACGCACAAGAAATACACCTACCTAATAAGCTTTCCAAGGGCCATGCATAAATTGACTAAACAAGCCAATCACGTATGCAATATCTAACTACTCATAATGAGATGAATCAACTTGTAAATTAACCTTCTATGTTGTCCTGGGCCTTCTAACATCCCAGATGAACTATCTTAAAAGGATAAATTTTGCTCTATAGGTCTATTTTAAGGTTTACAACCTAAGAGACTTTTTGTAATCAATCTAATACATATTTTTCTTGAGAGAGTCATTTTCCCTTGTACATATGCAAACTCAATTCCCAAAAAATTACTTAGATTTTCCTATATTTATGGTAGGAATTTCTTAAATAGGTCTTTGTATTTTTGACGGTCTCTATATCATTGTCTATCAATAAAATATTAACATAGACAGTTGGTATAACACATTCCACAACTATTTTCCTCTAAAAAATGGAGTAATCTAGCACACATAAACAGCTACCATCAATCATAATTGTGAAGAATGTGTTTGCACATAATGTCTCTTATTAGTGATGTTTGCATATTTAGTAGAAAAGGATTTCCCAAGCCTTATTGTGGAAACTAATCATCATTTTGTTGCATATTGCTTTAAGCCACCTTATGTCATGTCCACATATTCTTATACATTACTTGAGGGCATAAACCTCCCTTCAAGCAAAATCACCTGTCAAACAAGAAACGAAAGCACCCTTCTTTACATTCAAGCAACACCCACCCTTTACACATGTCAAAGGTCAACACGACCCAAAACTTTATCAACTCAAACACTATTCATGTTAGGTATTCTTGGGAGTGGTCTAAGCATAGCTCATTGGCACAAGCCTGACTAGGCTATGCCAATCAATGACATGATTTAACTACATCGGATTGGTCCAAATCCGATTTGAATTTAATAAATATTTTTAATAATTAATCTATAAAAAATATTTTATCTAAATATAATGTTAAACCTAAAATTCAAACCCATGACCAACAAGTTATGTGTCATTCAACAATCACATTACATCAAATTATTTAAACGATAATAGAAATAAAATTATAAGTTATCATTCACTACATGAGGAATAATAGATTAATAGTTTTAAGTTTATCTTTATTTAACAACTTCGGTATAGTGTAATAATTAGGTGACATGTGTAGTTCATTAGTCACAAATTTAAATCTTAAGCTTTACAATATATTTAAATAATTATTTTATTAATTAATTATTATAAATAATTATTAAATTTAAAAAAACTTCATGATACTCTAAATGGATTTCCAAAACTCAAACCAATCCACAGATTGAAACTATGTCGTGTCAACATAGCCCAACTTTGTCAAGTACTAGCCTACATACTCTAGCCAACCATGTCTTGCCAGTCAATGATATCGTCAAAATGTTGTAAGTCGTGTCAACCCAACTGGGCCAAAACAGTGATGGGTTAGGATTGAAACCCAAGCTTTGGTATCATGTGAGATTTGAGAGAAAAGAGAGCCAAAATCACTTCATTAAGGTTAAGAGTACAATTTATATATGGGATAATGGTTCTTGATAAATAGATATCAATTTACCTGAATACAGCTCTACATACTATAATATTAAGCATTAACAGCTACTAAGCCAAATCTTATTGCTTGTGTTGTTGTTTGCACTGTTTAAAAATTCTGCACACTTTTTCTTGTATCACCAATACTCCAAAAGCCTAAACCAAATTATCATGGACAATTGTTGTTGCTATGGACGATTAGATTGCATCATCATGGAAGAACCTCTTCAAGGATTAACATAAAGAAAGTCTGAGTCACCATGTCACTGTTGAACACCTTGACACTGTTTTGGAGCACATCCATACATTGGGAGATTATCCACAGCTCCACTTCAATTTCTGCTTTAATTTTTTCTCTTTCATAGTAAATGTTTTTCCATTTTTCTTTTCACTTCATCTTATGTAAGGATTTCGGATGCAATTTGTATTTTTTTACTTCAGTTTTCAGTTGGTATTTTTACAACGGCAGAGATTTAATGGAAAAAAAACTTGCTACAGTAAAATGCATGTGGTGTTATATAGCACCAGACTTTAGCCGATAAATCCATTCATTTAACTAATTCAGGATTACTTACACCTTTTTTATTTTTTCTCCTTTATTCCAGTGACATTTTAAAAATGTAAGAGAAAAGAAAGAAAAAATACCTGAAAAACTACAAAAACAAGTAGGATTGCATAGTCTTGGTTAATTTTTGTCATATTATCACATCCTTAATAGATGTAAAAAAAAATTGATGAAATGACTCGCATTCAACATCTATAATATTTGCTGATGATAGATATGCCAGGATATACAGGAACTTCAAGAACACCCAAAGTGCATCTTCACATGTAAACTGTAAAGTAAATACTCACAGCAATAGATGGAGATGGCCAGCAATGCAAGGCAGCCCCAGCATGCACAGCATCAACAGAACTCGAAACAAAAGGTAATCTAGAGATGTCAGCACGGACTAGAAGCAAGTTCCTGAAAGAAAGAGAATCAGCAATCCATGCCACCTGTGAAGCTGTTGAAGAGAAGATACTTGCAATTAATTAGAATACTTTATTTCATAAATTCCATCTTATCAGATTAAATTGGTATATCCAAGAAGTTTCAACGAAAAGGGATGAAAGTTCTTAGATGGATGAGAGTGTACTCCCTAGAGATGCCTGCCTCCTTAACATAATTATCACACTGACGAAGCATATTTTCTGAAAAATCTAGGGCAATCACACTTTTATATAGTCCACTCCTTGAAAACATCCTTGAAAACAAGCCACTGCCACAACTTGCATCTATTATGGTACCTCCAAAAGTGGACTTGAGATTAACTTTAGCCATCTCAAACTGCAACAAAATCTTGTGCTTGTTAAGAAAAATACAACTGCACGACATTAACAAAGACTAATAAAAAACAATTATTTGAATTATTGCTGAGAACATGGAACACATGCCCAAAACTTATATTAAGTACTGTTAGCATATTTTGTTGTATATTCTTGTAATTAAAGGTATTTATGTAGATAGGTTCTTGAGTGTTCATGTAAGTAAGTTGTAACTTTCTATTCAAAACAATTTTGTCCTCTTTCTTTTCTACATGATATCAAAGCTTGGGTAAACCCTAAGCAACTCTTTTGCACTGCCCATACTCTCACACCTTTCATCTCTTCCATTTAGACTCCATCCTTGACATGTCATGCTTGCACCATTTGGGTGGTTCTCTCTTGCTGCTTAGGTCACTCTCTTTTGTTGCTCACAATGCTCAAATAACTCTCTCTTACAGCTCACACCACTAGAATCGCGTTGGACTGTCGGAGCACAAGACAAGCAATTGAACAATCGCTGAAGTCACAAAACACACTAAAAACATCATCTGCATGCACAAAGGGCTGTACAAGGGGCTTGTATGGAGAAACGGCTCTCAGAGGAGGCTACACATAGAAGAGATGATTCTCAGAGGAACCATGCAAAAGAGACAACCCTCAAAGGAGCCACATGGAGGAGACGACTCGGATGAGCCACAAAAATGAGAAAGAACATAAGGAAGAATGGGTGACTAACAGGAGGGTGTATGGAGGTTCCCTCCTCTCCACCTCATTTCTCTCTTTTATGACACTCAAAACCTAGTTTCTACTACCATGTGGAGAAATAGGAAGAAAGATAAGAGAGAGTTGTATTACTAATAAAGCATATGACCTCAATATATAGAGGCTACACAAGAAGGACAAAAATACCACAAGATTGAGTACAGTTGCTCTTCGCTTCTATTTCCCACATCTTACAACATAAAACCTTAACTCTCACAATTTCCAATCCGTATTGTATCTGTTTTCCAATTTTTACAATATTGAGTACAGTTGCTCTTCGCTTCTATTTACTCTATGGAGTTTTTTGCTTCTATTTTTCTCTTCATTTCTTGATTTTTGTCTCCGGAACCTTCATTTGTTTTCATTTTGTGTTGTTTAGCCCACCTACAGCTTGTGACCTACTCTTTTCTCAATTTTAAATTATTCTCTATTCTGTCTGTTATCATGCAAAAACCGTTAAGTACAATTACTTGAGTGGCATTTATTTCATGATGATATTTCCACAATCATGTACCTAACGGTTCTTAGGAAGAGAGCCATATTGATCAATCTTGAGGTGAAGAAAAGATCCTTTACAAGAAATAACAAAATGAAACAAAGATCAATAATTTTTTTAAAAAGCAAGTGCAGATCATCAAGATTGTAAGATATAGTGAAAAATGATCGAAGCTGCTAACAGATCTCCACCATCCCACCCCCGCCCCCCAGACAAATAAAGGACGTAAGGAATGAAATGAAATAAAGCATTCCAGAAAAATAAGTGTCTCCTCTCATGTTTGGTAATAGCATATGTTTAACTGCCAGGGTTACATGTAATTTTAGTCCCACATTATTTATCATGAAGCTATCTTCTCCATATAGCCTCTAGGCCTTGTCTTGGTCAATAATCATTCATCTTCCACTCATTTCTTTGTCTTCACAAGACATCAAAATTTAGATTTTGTAGAGAACAAAGGAAAGTACAAAAATCCTGGTTACCATTGCCACTCTACCATGTTGGTTAAAATAGAATCTAAATCCTAACCACCGGAAGGAAGTTACTAGTGTAGCAATTGTTATGAGCTTATTGTACATCTTGAATACTCTATAAATAACATTGTCCACCCATCTTTATAGGGAGGTAAGAATTCAACCCAAGTTCTATTGCTATTGTTGTGCGGTTCACCATGTGCCAGTCCTAAGTCAGGTGGTTAACCACCGATACCTCACTCTGAGAACTCATTTTCATTCATCTTCTTTTTGTTTCACAACCCTTTCATTTGACAAGGACGATAGATCATTGGTGAGGCAAGTTCCATCTGCCTTAGTCCATTCGATGATCGGCTTAGTTGCAGGAACATTACAATCCTCCTCCTAAACCTAATCAACTTTCCCCCACCAAGCCATAACCATCCCCAAATCAAAGTTAATGACCCATTCATTACCCTTACAATGTCATTGGACCCCCTCGCACCTACAAGTGCTACCATAAAAGCCCCCAGTACCAACAGCAAAAAACCCTAGATCTGGGGTTAGGAAAAAATGTTGGCACCTCCTCTACATTTTGCCATTACAGAAAAGCCCATTCAAGCCTTTGTCATCTGAGCAGTGCGCACATCAATGTCTCCAACCACCACCATGTGTTCGATTAAAGCAATTACCAAAATGTGTCATTTCAAGAAATTTTCAACATGTGTTCAATACGATACAAACCACTTATAATATTGTGGAAAATAATAGCTATTTACCATCATGGACAAAATTGTTGATTGCAAAAAAAGCATCAGATGTATAAATAAAGTATTCTGTTTAAGATTCACAAAAGATAAACAGATTTTTTGTAATTTAGCCTGTACAGTCAAAATTGCTGTTGTTGCAGATGAATAGAGTGCAGACAGCCAGACATGATATTTTGTGAAGATGAAGGTGCAAGAAAGACGTAACAGAGTATGAACACAAAAATTCACCTCTTCCTCTGGACCAGGGAAGCCTCCCACTACAAAACCCTGGCGCCATCCTCTTTCATAAAGAAATGAAACCAAAGGCCACCTGTCAAAACATGATTAACTTGGATACTCTATGGTTTTGAAGACTCGCACATATAAAAAGCAATACCAGAAAGATATGGCTCCCCTAAGTCAGCATTCCGTACCTGAATAATTCAGTTGACGGAAATACAACTTCAGAATAGCCTTCAGAGCCAGCAGCAATCGTCATATCAATATATGCACCATTAGAATTGTAAGACTTGCTGCAGGCGTTGCATTCTAGACTTGATAAATTTGCCAAATTCCTGTGAGAAATTCATCCAGCACAGAACACTAATTAGCAGCAAAAGGCAGCAATAAATTAATTCATCAACAAAAATTCAGACATCATCAACAACACAAAGGTTCTCATATTCTTCTCATAATTGATGTCAAGGAAACTCACTCTAATAAGCTTTGATCACCCTTGCTGCATAATGGATTGTAACAAATAGGACAACCTAAAATACTGAGATTTTCACAGACATCTTCTTTTCGATCTTTGTCCTGGACAAGAAAAACCAAGCCAAGTACACGGTATTAATATCCTCATAATATTCCAGTCTCTCATATTAGGGGAGATTTGTATCCATCGGAAATTTAAAAAAATAATAAAAATAAAAATTATTGTTAAAATATTAAAAATCTAGAAATGAAAATTTTCATAAAATTATCTGTACACTTTATTAAAATTTTCTTTTTTTTGATTTACACAAACCCCCCCCCCCCCCTCATGGTCTACTTCCCCTGATATATGTAGGTAAAGCAAGGAAAGAGACGTAGAGGTCAGAGATGAATTACGGCGCCGGTGGAGGATTCGACGAGGGTGGTTGCCGAAGCATAGGTCACGCATCTGCGGACGAATGAAGGGGACTTGACGGACGTGAGGTACTGGGGTGGACCCCGCAGGAGTGACCGGCGACCTGGAGAAAGAACTAGAAGGCCGCCGGCGTGGCTGAGCACGGAAGCCATCGTCATCGTGAGTCTCGGTGTTGGATTCCTCGACAGCACAATGACGGCCAGTGGGGTTGGCAGTCCGTCGTGCGGATTTGGATGAAGTGGCTACGCTGCTCTGGACGTGGATGGACCGGCGTCTAAATTTTTTTTATATAATTTTAAAAAAAAATTTAAGATTTCCAATAGGTCGAATTCTCTCGCCACCACATCCACTGCACCAATAACTTTTTTTATATAACTCACCGAAGCAGCATTAGAAATTACCCAAATCGAAATCGCTTCCAAAACCAGAGAAGAAACTGCGACGGTTGGACGAGATTGACGTTGAGGACTTGGATTGTGCTTGGTTGGGTGTTTTGGTGAGATCGTGAATTAAATGATTTTTTTTTGAAATTATAAGATTTATTATAAATTATAATAAATAATAAATAAAATATATAAAAGAATAATGTATAATATTTATTATAATAGTGTAATAATAATATTTTTTAAAAGTGGTAACGAATAATGAATAATAAATAAAATATATAATAGAATAATAAATATTATTTATTATATTAATGTGACGATAATATTTTTTAAAAATTGTGATGATAATATTTTTTAATAATTATCATAACTAATAAATAATAAATAACATAAAAATTATTATATTGTAAAATATTACGATGTATAATAAAAAATGTAATTACATCATCTAGAATGTTAATAGTTAAAAATCCTAGAATGTCAATAAATGTAATTATATATAGGAAGAGGTAAATAGTTAAAAATAATGAATTTAATTTATTATTTTTATTATTTTTCATTACTTTCACCGTATCTTTTAAAAAGTATTTAAAACATGAAATTAGAGATTTAAAGAATTTAATAAAAATCCTTTTGCACTTGATATAATTACTAAAAATATTATTTCTCCCTTCTCACTCAAAAATAACATGAACAACTAATAATTAAGGTTTTATTTGTTTAAATTCTGTATAATTTTTAATTTCAATTTTATATAAATTTTTATATATTATTATTATTGTACAAATTTTATACATAAATTTTTATCATATAATTAACTATATAACTTCAATACTAGTTATATCATTATTCCCAACTTCAACTCTTCACAGTAACTAAATTTATGGTAGATGAAATAAAAATAAATACACTCCCTAAGTTTTCTAATTGTTCAAATATCAACCATCAAAATAGAGCTACAGGTATTATTACTCTTGGGAGGAGCTGAACTGGCATTTACAGCTGGAGATTGATTCATCCATACAACCACTGTACACTTTTCGCAAAAGTCACTGCAAGTAATTGTTCGCTTTCTTCAAAAAAAAATATATGCATTGATTACAAGAAAAATATTAACTTAATTATTTTTAAAAGTTAAGACTTATATTTAAAAATTGAAATAAACATACTCTTCAAATGTTATCTTTCCCACTACATATGACACGTGGTTTTCAATTGTTTACGGTAAATTTTAAAAAAAAATTAAAAAAATCATTAATAGCAGTACAACACTAACTTTGCTATTAACTTGTGATTAGCGTAAAGTAGCTAGAGATGGAATTCAACTCTTTTATTTAGCAAATTTTATCTTTCTCATTTTTCATCCAAACTAACAAATTTAATATTAATAAATTCATTTGACGAATCAATTATTTGTTTTACTCGAGAATAGAACGTAATTTGCAACGTCTGTTTATATACATATTTTATAACTTAAAACGATACGATCAAAATAGACTAAAATTCGTAAACGGACAATTAATTCGTGAAACCACGTATGTATATTCTAACCTACAAAGTTACTATAGATGTTGTTTCTTATAATTCAAGTGATCACCTCAAAGAAATTTAATGATTTCCTTTTAGATTGGGCCTAAGAGAGGTTTGTGGCATTTTAAAAATTAATAAAAAAAGAAATTTAAATATATATTTTTATTGTTAAAATTTTAAAATTTTAAAAATAAAAAATTTTATTAAATTATTTGTACATCTTATAAAAATATAGGAAAATTTATATTTAATTTTAACAAAATAAAAATATTTTAAATTTTTAACATTTTAATAATTAAAAAAAAAATTAAAATTTTCTGATTCATGAAGAATACAAACCCCCCTTACTTTTTTATTTATTATAATAAAAAAATTCACTGCTTGTTACTTCAAGTGAATTAATATATTGTCATTACCATTAAAAAACAAAATTCAAATTTCCCCGCCATCACCATATTCTCTTTCAATTTGCCATGTCACGTGTCGCATCACGTCAGCCACGAAGACAACACAGTTGCATTTCACCCTTAATTTTTGGAAAATTGTAAATGAGGATTCGTTACACAAAAATGCGTCAAGGTAAATTGCACACTACTCCTCTCATATGAAATTATTTTTAATATAAATTTTAAAATTTTAAGAAAATGAAATAAATTCGAGGAATATATTTCCCATCCCTATAACTTCAAGGAAAACATGTATTGTCCACAGAAAATTTCCAAAAATTCTTATTAAATATCGAAGATCAGTTATGGCATTTCCAAACAAAATGTACGTGGAGATCCTTGGAAATTTGTGTCATTACACATGACCTGCATTGAATCATCTCAAAAATTAAACAACGTCACGGTATTTCAAAGACATATATATCATATGTTAATATGGTGAATTGCATGTAATCGTATCAAATTTTATGGTATATCATGCCGCAAATCAAATAATCTCATGTCGATAACGATTAGCAAAACGAAGGTACATTTACAAGTGATTTTTTTAACTTAAAAAATTGGAAAGAATTAAAATTAAATATAGTTTTGTAAACGAAATTGAAATTACAAGTGATAAAAATTTATATATTAAATTTTATATATAATAATGACATTAAAAGTAATTTTAAAAGTAAAAATTATAATCCAATGTTGTGTTTACCAACCTCACTCTCTTACTCTAAGTGCAGAAAAAAGGTAATTTTTAAGTGAACGATTTTGAGACGAAAGAAAGAAAAATAGTGATTTAGATAATAAAATGAGTAAATTGAAGAATATGTATATCATTATTAAAATAAAAATATTTTTAAAAATTATAATTAAGGAAAAATGAACAATGCTCAAAATTTATAATAGAAGTGTATGTCAAATATATTATAAATTTATTTGAGCGTATTTCAAATAAACCCTAAACCTTATTAGTTTAAGTATCATTCACTTTTCCTTATTCCTAACTTTTAGAAATACCATCATTTTCATAATAACATTTACATTTCTTAATTCACTCATTCCATTATCAAAATCACTTTTTTCCCAACTTTTATTTCAAAATTGTTCTTTTGAACATTATTATTTTTTCACTTCTAAAGTGGAAAAGTGAGGTTAGTAAACAATCATGTAAGTTCATTAATGAAGATAAGTGGTACATTGAAGTTACCCAATGCTAAAGGTGTGTTTGTGCCTAATGAATGAGACATAGCCAAATCTTCCCCAAATCACCTACGAGATATGAGAGCATGCCCTGCTGACCTTCCTTCATGTGATGTAGCCACTTCCTTTCCTCCACGCAACGTAGTCGTTACTTCAATACTTCTGTGGTTGTCATTCAACATCTCCATTACCCTTTGTCCTTCCTCCACGTGTGATGCAACTACTGTCATTCCTCTAGGACATAACTATCACAAATGAGGCTCTATCATCATTGTTGCAGTACCTTGTCATTCAGTCTTTCTTCATCATCTCCTTCATTTGCCTTTATACCCTAACGAGAGACATCCCCTCTCAGTTTGTTGGGATGATAGGCATTGATGATGCGTTTTTCTGCTCATTTCAAATAAGATGCAGTTCAACACATACCAAGCTACTAGTAAGTAGTTTTTGATTCAAATAGAATGGTAAACTAAAGCCAGCCACTTTGAAAATCCTTAGAATAAAGTAAATATAGTATTAGATGTACTATGATATATGTTGTAATACTTGTGTTCCCTTGCAAATATCTAATGAAGTAAATATCCTTATAACTAAACCAATATTAGCAATATTATATACTTGAAGTAACTAATAAGGGTGTAGATGGAACCATTAATGGTTTGGTTTGATTAATAAGATTATGATAATTCAAATCAATTCTAAATTTTTGAATTATTGTTAATGGTTCAATTCTCAATCTTAGAAATGACTAATTGAATCAAAGTTAATAACAATATGAAAATAATAAATTTTTATTTATATCATATTATTATTTTAAAATTTTAAACTATTAATGATATATTTTCAAGATGGAATTAGAAGGAAAAATGTGTACGATAGAAGAAAAATATTTAAAATTTTTAAATTCAATTTTTTTCAATTTTTATTATACATAAATACTTATTTATTAATTTTATTAAATACACAAATATCTTAATAATAAATTTATTTCTCATCAATTTAATTTCAATAAAAATCAAAATTTCCTCCATTTAATTCCTTATAATTCTTGATTCATTCCGCACAAATACGGATGCATGCTTTATGGGATGAGTAGACAGTCCCCTCAGATCTCCTCGTCTCCCACGCTCACTATACTTCTCACCGGACGAGGATGGCCCCAGAGTAAGGGAGTGGACTGTTGAAATAGGGGCCTTTAGATCGCTAGGTAAATGCTCCTCCTCTGTTCTTTCCGGTTCTACACAAGCCAGTATGTTTTGATCTTTTGCGTTCGTTCTTCTGAATGCCGCTTCTGTTATGCATTGTGCTGATATGTATTGATCGATTGGTGAGGTTATTGAGTTTGTGATTTCGGTAATGACGTCTGGAACTTGCGCCTCAGGTCCTATTGTTTCGGGAAAAAAGTTTTCCGAGGAAAGTTAACCTTTTTCATCTCTTCTTCCCCATTCTGTCCCTGCTTTGTTGAGATCTTGCTGCTAGTTTGGTAGATTTATTCTTCCTTTTCAGTTTTCGTTTTTGTATCATTTCATTCATTTATTATTTTTTGATTTTCAGGGACTTGTAATGTGCTCTAGAATCCCTTTTTCATTAGTCACTGATTTAGACGGCAATTTTACATATTGCTTTTATTTCCATCTTTTGTAATACTTACTTTCTCAGATTGTGATGTATAGTACTTATTTTATTCTTTTAGATTGGGAACGTGCTGAAATGGATGCGTCAAGCTCACAGTCACTGGGACCAGATAAAGAATCAAGGGACTTGAAGTGCCTGCACGATATCTTTGCTTCGAACTGCTCACTTGAAGATATTGCATCTGCTTATTGCAGGGCAAATGGTGATGTGAATGCTGCAGGGAAGATTCTCTCTGACACCCAAATAGGAAAACCAAGTACTGGAAATGAAATAGGTAACGGAATGGTGGATTGTGCACAGTCAGGGAGCTCTTTTGAATTCAATCAACCTTGCTCCCGTACAACGAGTGCCAGAGGTTCCAAACCAAAAAAGTTTTCTATCTCAACGGGCCTCGTACCAAGTGTTGCGAGGAATGTAACTTCTCAACGTTGCTCGCATCCAAATGAAGTTGCCAAAGTAACAAAGGCTTTAGAATTGGAATCAAAGCAACCTAAACATCACATGGTTGCAACAGCATCAGATAGCAAACCTAATAAGAAACCATTGTCTAACAGAGAAATTGAAGACTTTCTGTTCTCCATGCACCAAGAAGGCTTCAAACTTGATGTGGACAAGATTCAGAAAGTACTATGTACGTGCAATGTTTTTGTTTCAGCATTTTTTATACTCTATGGATAAGTCTTATTACTTTATCGATATGTATTTTACATTTTTTCTCTTCCATTACTTTTTATTGATCTTGGAATTTTGATATGGTCCATAGATATTGATGTGGTTAGCTAGGTCACTAGGTGCCATAGGAGATCTGGGCATTTATGGCCTAATTCTGTGTTTTAAATTAGTAGATCCACTTAAGGATTCTAAAAGTGATCCATTATTTTAAAGGGATATTAGCCTCCTCCTTCCAGCAATGTACCTCCAGTAGCCTCCTTTGGCAATTTCCAAACATTTCAGCAGCTGACTCCAGCAATTTTCAGACTCTGGTGACATTTTCCAACAATTCCCAAGCCTTCAAAGTTTGGTGTCTATTCCAACAATATTCGAAGAGCCTTCAAAGTTCAACAGTTCTTTCCAAACAGCATCCTCTTTCTCTGATGTGGCCCATTCTAGCATGCTCTTCTAACTATTTTAATGTGCTATATTAATAACAATTTAAGCCATAATCTTATTATGTGGGGTTAGCTACATGAGTCCTTTTCTTTTATGTATTTTTATCTATGGTCAAATCTTTAGTTAGATTACATAATTTAAATATTTTCTTCCATGTATTTTGATGTGATATATCACATTCATTTTATTTTTTATTTTTGCTCACATTCATTTAATATTTTGATGTTAAGGTATTTTGGCAGAGACTAGGTCACTCAAATTGGACATTGTGGGAGCATGACAAAGTAGATGGGAGCAATTGTCAGCCACTCTGTGGTTGTTTTAGTTGGGATGATGAAAGACATAAAGAAAGATCTAGATTACCCTTTAATGAAGAAAAATGACTTTCTAAATAATTTTCTTCCAAAGGGCCAAACAAAGGATTGACATTCCTTCAAGGAGTTTTTGTGGTGTTACTAGGGGGAGGGGGAGTAGGTGCAAGCAAGAGAATGCCCCTTGTGTGTTCATGCGAACTCCCCAAATATAAAATGATGAGATCCCTTGTAAAAGGACTAACAACAATTAAAGGTGCATTTGTTTGCACCCACTTTTAACTTTTGGAGTGGATTAGAGTAATTTTTGGAGCATTGTAAACAAAAAAATCTATTCGTATTACTGTAGTTTGTAGCCACTCCTAAAAGCTAGTACACCAACTTCTACATAGTTCATTTTTTAAAGACACGAGGAGCAGTTTTTGTATTGCTTCTTGTTGCTTTTAGCTGCTCCTCGATCATCTTCTATGAAAAAGACAACTTTAACCATTTGCTTGAAACTTTCACAAAAAGTTTGACTTGGTCCTCTCTTGTTTCACATATAAGGAAGATAACAGTTGTGTTCTCGAAGTCGAGCGGTGCGACAGACGTATTTTAGAGGTCGAACACTGCTACGACTGTGACCTATGTTGGAGAAAAGAACAAGAACAAGAAGGAAAAAGAAAACAACTATTATTACCAACACGAGAGTTGGTGGTGAACCGCCTGGCAAGTCACTGTGGTGAATTGCTAACCACTCTTAAGAGTACAGATCAAGCATGCCTAAACCTGTCATTCTCTCACAATTTATAAGCTAACATAATAACCGTTGGACTATCTTGATCTACTGTTATGGTTCTTGATTAATTCCTAACCATACAATTACAACGGTCATAACTACCACCGACCAATGAGGATAAGGATATAACATCCCTCCCTCCCTTAAAGACCACAGTTGTCCTTGGTGCAAAAACATGGAAATTGTTCCTGGATCTTTTCTGCTGGTTCCCATGTAGCTTCTTCATTTGATTCACCTTGCCATTGTATACGCTAGTTTGTTGTTGCCCGATTGTGGCGCTTAGCAAGTTGCCGCTCCAATATCTTTGTGGGAATCCTCTGATGTTGTTGCCATCTAGATAGAATCTGTTGGGTTATTGTTTGATGGATTTTCAGTCTAAAGTTTTAAAATCGCAAGTGCACGGTGTACATTAAAGTACATCAGCAAGTACGAGTCATTCTTCCACAGGGATTGGTTAATCAGTTAATAAAATTAAATGTCCTCTTGAGTGCAACTTAAAACAATGCAAATTAGTGAAGTTCTGGATTAAAAATGAGAGGACAGAAACGTTCAGTAAAACAAAAGGAATAAACAACTAAAATCTAAGAAAGAAAGAAAACTACAACCACCCTAAGTATCCAACCCTAGCTACTAAGTCCTACTTATATACATTAAATTTCGATTCAAAAGAGTTTGGTGAATGAAGTGTTGTTCTACTCAAATGAAAATAAAATAAACTAACCAATCTATTCCTATTCTAAAAATAATCCGACAGATATTTAAGAAAAATCAGTTTGAAATCACATAAAAGTATTTTCTCAAACTAATCCCATTGCCAACCAAGAGTGTTGAACATCCTTGATTTTGGTGGAATGCCCAACCAGAGGTCCCAGCTATACTAATGGTCGACAAGTGAAAAAAGATTAGAAAACAGAGCTTATGTCTTGTGATTCAAACCAAAATGGAGACAGATTATCAAAAATAGAGTTCAGTTCTAAAAAAATCCTACTCCTAGTCTTCACTCCATGGGTTCCAGTAATCCCTAGGCAACTGTCACCTAACCTAGACTTCACCTTCATCACAGTGGGTAGCAAGGTTGCAGGCAAGCTCCGGGAGAGTTTCCTCTAGTTCTTCCTTTTGTTCCTTGGAAAGTTCGCCCGTTCTCCACTATTCTATCGGATTTCTTCTCGAGCTCTCTCTTACTGTGGTGCACCTCCCTTCTCTTCCTGCACACCCTTCTCCCCGCACACTCTTCTTGTATTTATTGTTGCCCACCGTTGTATTTGCATCCAGCCCCTTGAAGATTTGAGTTATCCTGCATTACATTTACTTGAAAGTACATGTTACTACTAATGTAAAATAAGCAGTAACAACTTAAAGGTAACCATAAAAATCACTTAAAAGTAAGTATTAAAAATCGACTAATCAGTTACTGCAACGTCCTTGACCTTTTTTTTGAGTTGTGAAACATAGGATGGACACAAGTCCCTTTTGGAAGCTTCAATTTATAGGCCACCAGATTGATTTTATCCACTACCTGAAATGGACCAAAAAATTTAGGTGTCAACTTTTGATTTTCCCGCACACTAACTGTTACCTACTAATAGGGTTGTAGCTTAACAAAAACCCAATCGCCGATGTCCAATTCCCATTCTGTCTGCGACTGATCTGCCAATGTTTTCATTCGGTTCTGGGCTTGTTGCAAGTTGCATGTGAGGTCCTTTAAGACTTCAACTCTTCTCTTCATATGTCCTTCCACAGTTTCACTCCTGGCTGTCCCAAATTCATATTAGGCCAAAGTTGGTGTTGGTCACCTGTACAAAACTTCAAAGGGGGTGAAGCGCGTCGAATGGTGGAAGCTAGTGTTGTAGTTAAACTCCGTCCATGCTAGCCACTTCACCTATGTTCACGGTTGCTGGTTCAATTGAGTCCGAGCCTATTTGAAGATTTCTATCCAAACTTGGTTGAGGATGATTGAGTCTCTATTTGATATCAAGGCCTTTGGAAACCCGTGTAGTTTAACCACTTGGTTAATGAATTTTTCAGCCACTTGTATTGTCGTGTAAGGATGCTTCAACGGAATGAAGTGCCCATACTTGGAAAGCCTATCCATAATGGTTAAAATGATGATGAATCTGTGACTATTTGGTAATTCGTTGATAAAATCCAGAGAGACTTCTTCCTAGGTTTCTGTTGGGATCGCCAGTGGCTATAATAATCCGGCCAGATAAATATTCTCACCCTTCATCCGTTGACAAGTATCACAACTTTTAATATATTCCTTGACCTCTGTTTTCATGCCTTGCCAGTGAAACTCCTTTCTTAGCTTTTGATATGTTTGCCCAAACCTGATGTGCCCCCCAACTGGTGAGTTGTGATATTCCTTCAGTAGGATCTATTTGAACGGAGAATGATTTCCTATCATGAGTCGCCCCTTGTAAAAGAGTAACCCATCAGCAATCTTATATTTGTCCTTGTCCAGTTCTCCTCTATCCCACTTGGCCTTAAGTTGCCATAACTCCTCTTGTTGTTGGCAATCATCCTTCAGTTCCACCACCTAGTCTGGCGTTTGGACTGACACGGCCATAAGTTGCTCGTTGTCTTCATGTTGTTGGGATAGAGCATTTGCGACCATGTTCATTGTTCCCCTTTTATATTTGATTACAAAATCGAATCCCATTAGTTTCGCCAACCACTTTTGTTGTGTTGGCGTGTGTATCCGTTATTGCATTGGGTGTATAATGCTGCGTTGATCTGTCTGAATATAAAATTTCCTATCGAGAAGATATGTCCTCCATTTCTTAATGGCCAATAGTAGTGCAAGCATTTCCTTCTCGTAGGTAGATAGTCTCCTTTTTCTTTTGTTCAGAGGCTGACTAAAGTATGCAATTGCATGCTAATTTTGTCGTAGCACAGCCCTGACAGCTATTTCTGATGCGTCCCCTTCTATCATGAAGGTTTAGTCGTCAGTTCTTCTTTGACTTGCTCAAAGGTGCGGAGCGCTGCTAGCGTCCACTTGAAGCCATTCTTCCGAAGCATGTCGGTTAACGATGCTGCCATCCCACCATATCCTTTGATAAACCGTTGGTAATAGCTAGCTAGGTCTAAGAACACGTAGGTTTTAATCGTTGTGAGCTGCTTCCATTCCTTTACACATTTGATTTTATCTTCCTGGGGCCATGCCTTCCTTGCACCAATTCAATGCCCCAAGTAATTGATAAAAAATAGCTGAAATTGGCACTTACTTCTCTAAGTAAAAAGTTGATTTTGTCGTAATGTCTCCAATACTTTTTGCAGTCGATCTTGTTATCGATGACTTAAAGTTGGGGCTAGAAACCCTAACGGCCGCGCGTCCCTTGATCTTCCGATGAACGCGTGGGGAACCCGGAAGGGTCGTCGACTTCTGGCGGTTCGGCTCCTGGCGACCGCTCCTCTCCTGCGCACTCTTAGAGTTCCTTCGCCCGTGGAGGAAGCCTCCTATGGTGTCGGTTCAGGCGTCCGTTCCCCTCTGTGGACGTCTCTTGGTGTTCCATTTGCAGTCGTGCAATGAAGGCTCTACTTTTCATTGTTGCCGAAACTTAATGGTGATTTATCACCATGTAAGTCTTGTACATCTATAAATAGATGATTCTGAAAGGAGGAATAATACACAGTAATCTGATCAGTAGCTGTCCTTCCTCCACCACCTCTATAATACGCATCTGAATAGTGAAAAGTGTGTTGTGCTGTTGTTGTCCGTGGACGTAGCCCCATTCAAGAGTGAACCACGTAAATCTTAGTGGTGTTCTTCTACTTCTTCTTGTTTTAATTTTCTTTTATTGTTTGCTTCTGTTGTGATTTACTCTAACAAACTGGTATCAGAGTTTGGTTTGTGTTCTGTCATTTAGAATAATGTCTTCTCACAGTATTAAGGTGGAGAAATTCACCGGGAAGAATAGTTTCAGTCTATGGCAGATCAAGATGCGTGCCCTTCTGAAACAGCAAGGAATATGGGCACCATTGTTAAGAGATCGACCAGACAACATTGAAGAAGTAGAACTTGCCACTTTAGAAGAAAATGTTCACTCTTCAATACTTCTTTGTCTTGCAAATGAAGTGATTATTGAAGTTGTTGAGGAAGAAACAGTAGCTGGGTTGTGGTTGAAATTGGAGAACTTTTACATGACAAAATAGTTAACTAATAAGTTATTTTTAAAGCAACGTCTGTTCTCTCTAAGAATGAAGGAAGGTATGTCGCTCAAAATCCATCTAGACCAATTGAATGCTTTGTTAATGGAACTTAGAAACATAGATGTTAAAATAGAAGATGAAGATGCTGCTTTACTTCTATTGGTATCTTTACCTCAGTCTTATGAAAACTTTGTTCAGTCATTTGTTATTGGAAAAGACTATCTCATTAGAAGAGGTAAGAGCTAGCCTTCATAATAAGGAGCTACGGCGTCTGGCCTCCAACAATGGAGGCGAAAACTTTGCTTCAGGTTTGATTGCTACAAGCAATCGTGGGTGTTCTGAAAAGGTTGATAAAAAGGGGAAGAAACAGCTAAAGAACAAAGAGAAGAAGTACAATCCGAAGGACATTTGCAATTACTGCAAAGAACTAGGTCACTAGAAGGCTAATTGTCCGAAGAAAAAAGTGAAGTATTCAGTAGCTATCGTTGCAAAGGACGACACTTCTTTAGATCAGGACATTGTTTTCACTATTTCCAAAGACAGTTATCCATTAGAAGATTGGATCATGGACTCTGATGCTTCTCACCATATGTGCCCACACAAGGAGTGGTTCTCTGAATACAGGGACTTTGACGGTGGATCAGTTACCATGGCCAATGATGCGGTGTGCTAGATAGTTGGCATTGGTACTATTCAAATGAAAATGCATGATGGAACCATCAGACCCCTTATTGAAGTCAGACACGTTCCGAATTTGGGTAAGAACTTAATCTCTTTTATGACACTTGATAATAAAGGTTTCAGGTATCAAGGTGGAGGAGGAACTTTGAAGGTCTTTAAAGGTGCTAATGAAGTCATGAAATGCATCAAAAAGTGCCCATTGTATATTCTACAAGGTATAACCGTTTCTGCCTCTTCCTCTATAACTTCATCTTCTGATAACACTGAACAACTGTGGCACATGAGGCTAGCTCATCTGAATGAGAGAGATCTAAGAAGACTTAGTAAGCAAGGTCTTCTTGGAGGGCATAAGTTCACAGGTTTAGATTTTTATGAACATTGTGTTTTTGGCAAGCAATAGAGGGCTTAGTTTGGCAAAGCTAAACATCGTACCAAGAAGACTTTAAACTACATTCATGTCGACTGTTGGGGTCCATCCAGAGAGCCTTCACTTGGGGGGTCCAGGTATTTCTTATCAATAATTGATGATTATTCAAGGATAACCTGGATTTACCTAATGCAGCATAGGAATGAAGCTTTTGGCAAATTCAAAGAATGGAAAACTCTTGTTGAAAATCAGATTGAACGGAAACTTAAACGGCTTCGAATCGACAATGGGTTAGAATTCTGTTCTACTGAATTTAATGATTTTTGCAAGAGATTTGGTATTACTAGGCACAGAACTGTTAAAGAAACTCCACAACAAAATGAAGTTGCCGAAAGAATGAACAGGACATTGTTGGAAAAGGCTCGATGCATAATTTCCAACTCTGAAGCTCCCAAATCATTTTGGGTTGAGGTTGTTTACACTGCTTGCTACCTCACTAATAGATGCCCTTCAAGTGCTATTCAAGGAAAAACTCCTTATGAGTTATGGTTAGGAAGATTGGCAGACTACTTTAATCTTAGAGTGTTTGGGTGTTCTGCCTATTACCATGTCAATGAAGGTAAACTTGCCTTTAGAGCCAAAAAGGGGATGTTTGTTGGTTATGGTATCGGTGTAAAAGGCTACAGAATTTGGTCCCCACATTCTCACAAGGTAATTTTAAGTAGGAATGTTACTTGTGATGAGTCTCAAATGTTTTATGCATAAAAACAGAAATCAGAATCCGAAGTTCAGGAAGCCAACAAACAGGTGGAGTTTGATGTAGCTTCACATTAGAAGACTGCTGAACAACCTTCTTTGAGTCAGGAATTAGATACTTCCGAATCTGAAAATCAATCATCTCCTTAATGGTTCACTAACGTGGCAATCGACAGACCAAGTAGAAATGCTAATCCACCAAAGAGGTTTGGTTATGATGAAATGATAGCATGTGCTCTTCTTGTTGTAGATGAAGTAGAATCCTCCGAACCATCCACTTTCAGTGAAGCTATTGCGAGCAAGGATAGTAGCTTATGGATGGCTGCTATGAATGAAGAGTTGGAATCTTTATACAAGAATCAAACTTGGGATCTGGTGAAATTACCTGCTGGCGAAAAGGTAATTGACTCAAAGTGGATCTTCAAGAAGAAGATAAATACTCAGGAATTTGAAGGAACAAAATTCAAGGCAAGACTTGTTGCAAAGGAATATCGTCAAAGAGAAGGCATAGACTATCATGAGGTATTTTTTCCTGTTAGAAATACCTCTATTCGTGTGCTTTTGGCTATTGTTGTCCATTAGGACTTGGAGTTGGAGTAGTTAGATGTCAGAACTGTTTTCTTACATGGAGAACTTGATGAAGAGATTCTTATGAGTCAATCTGAAGGCTTTGTAGATCAAAGTAAATCTAACTATGTCTGTAAGTTGAAGAAATCATTGTATAGATTGAAGCAATCACCCAGACAATGGTACAAAAGGTTTGATTGTTACATGATCAAGATTGGTTTTAATAGAAGCTCATATGACTCATGTGTATATTACAAGTCTGAAAGAGAAACTTGGGTTTATCTACTTTTATATGTAGATGATATTCTAATAGCTGCTAAGGAGAAAAATGAGATTTTAAATTTAAAATCTCTTCTGAACAGTGAGTTTGACATGAAAGACCTTGGACCTGTTAATAAAATTTTGGGAATGGAGATTCCTAGAGACAGAAAACAGAAAAAATTATTTCTGTCTCAAAAGAACTACATTCTTAAAATCTTGTCCAGGTTTAGGATGGCTGACTCAAAACCAGTTGATACTCCTTTTGTTAGTAACTTGCACCTATCTTTAAATATGTCTCCAAATTCAAAGTCTGAATCTGAATATATGGCTAAAGTTCCTTATGTCAGTGCAGTTGGAAGTCTCATGTATGCAATGGTCTGCACTAGACCTGATATTGCATATTCAGTCAGTGTGGTAAGCAGGTTCATTAGCAATCCAGGGAAGGAACATTGGCAAGCTGTTAAACGAATTTTCCACTATTTAAAGGGGACCTCAGATATAGGGCTGATTTATGGACAGAATAAAGAGTCTTTAGTCAAAGGCTATTCATACTCTGACTATGCAGCTGATGTTAATTCTCGTAGATCCATGATAGGATATGTCTTTACAGTTGGAAACTCTGTTGTTAGTTGGAAAGTTACTCTTCAACTTACAGTCTCTTTATCAACTACTGAAGCCGAATATATGGTTATAATTGAAGCAGCTAAAGAAGGAATCTGGTTGAAAAGTTTGATAGGAGATTTTGGTCTATCTCAAGATCAAATTGTAATTTATTGTGATAACTTGAGTGCTATTTGCTTAGCTAAAGATTATGTATATCATGATTGAACTGAACACATAGACGTCCGATATCACTTTATCCGTGCAGAACAGAGAATCAAAGTTCAGAAAATTGGAACTAAAGATAATCCTACGGATATGTTTACCAAAGCAGTAACAAAGGGCAAGTTCATGCACGGTCTAGACTTGCTCAACGTCTACAGTAACTACTGAAGGACCTTGCGAGGTCCTGATAGCAGCAGCAGCTGAAGACTTAAGTCAAGGTGGAGATTGTTATCGGTGACTTAAAGTCGGGGCTAGAAACCCCAACGGCCGCACGTCCCTCGATCTTTCGACGGACGCGTGGGGAACTAGGAAAGGTCACCGACTTTTGGCGGTTTGGCTCCTGGCGACCACTCCTCTCTCGTCGCGCACAAGGAATCGGAGACCGCTCCTCTCCTGCGCACTCTTGGAGTTCCTTCGCCCACAGAGGAAGCCTCCTATGGCGTCGGTTCAGGCGTCGGTTCCTTTTCGTGGACGTCTCTTGGCATTCCATCTGTAGTCGCGCAATGAAGGCTTTACTCTTCATTGCTGTCGAAACTTAATGGTGCTTTATCACCATGTAAGTCTTGTACATCTATAAATAGATGATTCTAAAAGGAGGAATAATACACAGCAATCTGATCAGTAGCTGTCCTTCCTCCTCCACCACCTCTGTAATACACATCTGAATAGTGAAAAGTGTGTTGTGCTGCTGCTGTCCGTGAACGTAGCTCCATTTAGGAGTGAACCACGTAAATCTTGGTGGTGTTCTTTTGCTTCTTCTTGTTTTAATTTTCTTTTATTGTTTGCTTCTGCTGCGATTTACTTTAACAGATCTAGGTGCTCATTTTCGCCATTTCCGTAGACGAGTATATCATCGAAGAAAACCAAGACCCCTCGATGTAGTTAGGCTTGGAAGAGTCGATTCATCAGAGGTTGAAACGTCGTGGGAGCATTCGTTAGCCCAAAGGGTATGACGAGAAACTTGTATTGGCCCTTGTGTGTGCGGAAGGCCGTCTTGTTAGTGTTGTTAGAATGAAGGCGGATCTGGTGATATCTAGATCGTAAGTCTAATTTAGAGAATACTCGTGTGTCTGCTAGTTCATTTAGCAACTCCTCAACCATCGAGATCGGAAACTTGACCTTCATTGTTTGTTTATTAAGCTCCTGATAGTCAACGCAAAAATGCCAACTATCGTCCTTCTTCTTTACCAGGAGAACCAGCGCTAAGTGTGGGCTCGTGCTTCGTTTAATCACTCCCATACGAAGGAATTCTGCAACTTGACATTCAATCTCGTTTTTTTGGAAGTGGGGGTAACAATTCACGGGAATTGCTATTGCTCTACTTTCATCCTTAAGTCGGATTTGGTGATCCTCTTCTTGTATTGGTGGCACCTTTATTGGTTCACCGAACACATCCTCATATTCCAACAATAGTTTGTCGATGCTTCCTTGAGTTTCTTTGCCTACGTTCGAGTTATTTGCCTCCATCTGAAACACTGCCACCCATTCTTGAACGTTGTGTTTCTGTATCAGTTGCACGACTGCAACTTCTTGCATCGGTTCCAATGTTCAACCTTGAAAATAGGCCACCCTTCCATTTTCCTTATACTGAAAGGTTTATTTGTCCAAGACCCAGTAGATTGGCTCGAGTTTCTCCAACCATTGGAGCCCCAGTACGACATTATATATACCAATCTTAAGGAGTTTAACATCAATCTCTAGGGTTTCCCCCTGAGAGTTAATCTGCACTCCCTTATAGTCTCCTTGGATCTTCAATTGCCCTTCTCCCATTATTCTTGCTCTTGATTTCTTCCACTGGATCGTACTTCCTTCTACTGGTAGTAATTTTGGGTCAATAAAATTGTGGGTACCTCCACTGTTGAACAGAATCAAGACAGGTTGGCCACCAATGTTTCCCCATACCCGCATTGTCTGTGGCCTTTCTTCTCTTGAAGTTGCGTGTAACGACAACTGTAGTTTGTTCTGATCTTGCTCCTATTTTTCCTGGTTTATGTCATCTTCTTCTTGCCCCCTTTGCATCAAATAAACCACCTGCACTTTGCATTGATGCCCTTTGGACCATTTCTCATCACAATTATAATAGAGATTCTGTTCCCGACGGGCCCTTATTTGAGCCAGGGTTGTGGGTTGGTCCACCTGAACGTCTGGCCATATGTCCTCCTTCAACCCACTCACAAAGATGATCGCCGCATCCTCATCCAATATATGCGGCAATCAATTCATGATGCTCTCAAACTGTCTTTGATACTCCCTAACGCTTGTCGTTTGCTTGAGGTTCAATAGTTGTGCCAAGGGTTGCTCGAGCTGATCGTTCCTGAACCTTCCTGCCAAATCTTTCTTGAAAATTTCCCAACTTTGGTTAGGATAAATTGTTTCATACTTGTTAAGCCACTATATCGCCTCCCCTTCGAGGTGCATCGAGGTGTAATTAATCTTTTGTCGATCCAGAATTCAATAGTGGCTAAAATTCTTTTCCACCCGGATTAACCACCTGATTGGTTCCTCCTCCCCATTGTAAATTGGAAACAACGATCGAAGAGGGTTGTGACTGTTCATTTCTCCTTGATATTCCACCTCATCATTCCAATGAACCAACCTCTCATCTCCATTCTTGCTCATTATAGTCAAGGCACGAACTGCTTTGGACAGCTTGCGACTTGCACGATCCTCTTGTTGATCACAGATTGTGGCCTACTGCTCTTGTTGGATTTGTAAGTGCAGATCTTGCATTTCCTCGAGCTCCATTTCTACAGTTACACTCTTCAGTTCTAATACCAAGTTGTGTTTCTGGAGTTGAACAAAGTGACAGTTGGATTTTGGAGGTTGAATGTTGCTACGGTTATGACTTATGTTGGAGGAAAGAACAAGAACAAGAAGGAAAAAGAAAGCAACTATTATTACCAACATGAGAGTTGGTGGTGAACCGCCTGGTGAGTTGCTGTGGTGAACCACTAACCACTTTTAAAAGTACAGATCAAGCATGCCTAAACCTGCCATTCTCTCACAATTTATAAACTAACATAATGACTGTTGGACTATCTTGATCTACCTTTACAGTTCTTGATTAATTCCTAACCATACGATTACAATGGTCATAACTACCACCGATTTATGAGGATAGGGATATAATAACAAATGAAGAGGAAGAAAGGAGGGTGTCGAATATGTGAATGGAAGAGGGGAAAAAAAAAGAAAGAAAAAGAAAAGGTGAAGGTATTGTTTGTTTACTTCAGCTCCAACTGTCTTTACTATGCATAGCTAGAACTACAATTATTTTTAACAAACAACTAAATTCTGCATAGTAATCGTAACTGCAATCCAACTTCAACTACTATTCATATAACTTTAACTACATCACATCAAATGTTATTACTATGTACAGTTGAAGTTAAAAAATTAATTTACCAAATAACGTGACTACGCACAGTATTTACATTTCTCTCAACTTAAATTACTATTCATTTATATTCATTTCAAAAATCTCATTTTTACTTACTCTTTACAACTCATTTCAACACAACTTTAAAAAAAAAAAAACTTATTAAAAAAACTTCTTTCGATCTTTTGTTGCCTTTCCTTGCCGCATGTCATTCACCTACATGTTGCACACCGTCTGCGTCGTCGCCACCCTACACGTCTTCGCACACCATCCGTGACCCGATGATCGTTCCACCCCACCGTTGCCCACGCCCCCCTTGCGACTTGACGACCATTCCCCTGCTAGCTTTGCGACCCGACGATCGTTCCCCCCCTGCGACCATTCCCCCCACCGGCCTCGCGACTCAGCGACTGTTACCCTCGTTGGCCCCACGACTCGGCGACCGTTCCCCACGTGACCCGACGATTGTTCCCCCCACCGGCCTCATGACTCGATGACCGTTCCTCCCACCAGTTCTGCGACTCGGTGACTGTTTCCCCCGTTTGCCCCATGACCCAACGATCGTTCCCCTCACCAGCCTCATGACCCGATGATCGTTCCCTCCACCGGCCTTACGACTCGATGACCGTTCCTTCCATTGGCCCCATGACTCAACGACTGTTCCCCTCATTGGCTCTACGCGATCGTCAACGCCCCCCCTCGCACGGTCGTTCTCCCTGTCAACCCGTTCGGTTGTTCCCCCCACCGACGGCCCACCTTGCAGTCTCATGTCGGGTTGGGCTGTGTCGAGGCGGCACAAATGACCTGGGGGCCCTAGCCCAGCACGGCCCAATTGACATCTTTGATAATTTGTGAAGGAAGGGTAAAATGGTAAAGAAAGAAAGAGAAAAGAAATAAAAAAAAGGAAAAAGGAAAAATTAAAATAATAAATAAATAAAAGAAAAAGTATAAAAAGTTTGTTTTTAATTATCTATAGAAAAAATAAATAAATTTATTTATCTATGATATTATAGTTTTAAAATTGGTAGTTGTGATAGTACTTTTTTTAATAAAGAATGTAGTTGTTATTTACATTTTTAGGTAAATTTTTTAATTGTAACAATGATAAATTATATTTTCTAATATATGATGCATCATTGCATATTTGTTTTATAATGAACGTCGTACAAATTTAAATAATTTCAAAAAATCTTAATTATTATTTGATTTAATTATATAATTTAATTTTTTATGTACAAAACATTTTTAAAATAAATAATACAAACAAACTTCATTTAAGTCTGATTTAACTTCAATTAAAAAAAAAATTATCTTCAACAAAAATCTACTACAGTACAAAAAAACACTAAAAAACTCCAAAAAATTCAACTCCAACTCTGCTATAGTATGATTTTAGCTCCAACTTCAACAAAAAAATTGCAAACAAACGCCTTGAAGAAAGAAAGAAGTGAAAAAATAGAAAAAAGAAAAAAGGAAAAATTGAAAGAATTACATAATAATTATATTTAAAAAATAAAAGTATTACAAAATTATAAAAAATGATGATATTTTTGTAAATATTTTGTTAAAATTATATTTACTTTTGAATAACATTCTTGTTTAAATTTGCACTTGTCACTTTATTTATGTATATTATTCATTTCCCATTTTCCATTATTTTTATAAGGTAAATGCAGGGTTTAAAATTGAGATGGGTCAATGATATTTTTCTGATTTGTCTTGGATGTTGAAGATCCCAATCTCAAAACCCTCTACATCCTCGATACTTCTTTGTATCGAATGATTCATCGTGTTGGATTGGTATTAGATTGATGAATCAATTGATCCTATGAGGTTTTCATGTTGAAGATGGACAGATTGATCAATCCATCAAAAGGATTCGTTGATACACTTATGGGTTCACCACTTAAGTTTTGTTAATCGCCAACACCTCCACTAAAAGCTTCATTGTCAACTGTTGAAGTCTCTGCTGAAGTTGTTTCTTTTAAGTCTCAACCATGTCTATGGCAGTCTCAACCATGTTTGCTGAGGTTTGCTTGCTACTGGTGAAGGAGGAAGACGAATGAGGAAGATCAAGGAGGAAGACAAATGAGGAAGATCAAGGAGGAAGACGAATGAGGAAGATCAAGGAGGAAGACAAATGAGGAAGATCAAGGAGGAAGAAGGGCATGAGTGGGAACAAAAAAAAAATGAAGAAAAGAAAGAAAGATAAAGGGAAAAAAGAAAGGAGATAAAGATAAAAAATATTATATAGAAATCATGTTATAAATATTATAATAAAAGTTTGATATTTTTAAAATATTTGTTTAAAATTTATGTTTGCTTATGAATACCAATTTTTATATACCTCTTGTATTGTTATAAACTTCATTTTCTATTTTTTAATTAATTCATGTGAGATTTTGTTAAAACTTAAAAAGATATTAATTATATTATAGGAATAATATTTATAATTTATTTTAAAATATTATAATCCATAAAAATTTTAATTATAAAGATTATGGAAATTCTCTCATATTGGTTATAATTTTATTATTTAAATTTTTTGTTTACAATTTAAATTTATTATATAGTAATGTAAAGCATTGTTCAAAATGTAAAAATCATCTTACTAATGAGTGATTACAAGGATACATATACAAGTACATAAATAGATATCCGTTTAACAGTTAAACGAATTTTAAGATATAACCCTTAATACTAACACTCCCCCTCAAGTTGAAATATATATATCAAACATATTCAGCTTGATACACAAATTTTCAAAGTTTCCAGCCCCAAGACCTTTAGTAAATATATCAACGAGTTGATCTTCAGATCTAGTATAATGAGTGGATATGATTCTTTTATGCACATTCTCACGAATGAAGTGGCAATCCACTTCAACATGCTTGGTCCTCTCATGAAAGGTGGGATTACTAGCAATGTATATCACAGCCTGATTGTCACATTGCATAGGCATTGGTTTTGCCATATCAACTTATAACTCATGCGGTAATGCTTTTAAGCAAATCAATTCACACACCAAATTCCTCATATTGCGATACTCAACTTCAGCACTAGATGTCGAGACAACATTTTGCTTCTTGTTACGCCAAGTGACAAGGTTTCCTTCAAGGGATGTACAATATCCTGAAGTAGACTTCTGGTTGACTTTGTCTCCCACATATCCATCATCCGAATAGTCTTCAATTCTGAGATGTCCATGCTTTTTATGCAATAGTCCTTTTCAATGTACATCCTGTGATGCATGCATAAATTGACTAAGAAGAAGATTTACTGTATAGGTAATGTTAGGTATAGTAATAGTTAAGTATATAAGCTTTCCAACAAGCCTTCTATATCTTCCTGGGTCTTCAAACAAAGGAGAGTTTTCATCCCAAAAGGAATGACATTGCTCAATTGGAGTGTTCTTAGGTTTGTACCCTTCAAGACCAGTTTCCTTTAGTAAATCCAAATCATATTTCCTTTGGGACAAAGATAGACTCCTATTGGAATATGTTAATTCAATGCCCAAGAAGTACCTTGGTTTTCCCATGTCATTTGTAGCAAAGTGTCGTCTCAGAAAACGTTTTGTTTCTTCAATAGCCTGATTATCATCATCGGTCAACAACATGTCATCTACATAGACTGCAAGAATGACAACCATCAAAACCATCACTCCACATAACACTGCAGAACTTTTCAAACCAAGCTTTAGGACTCTTTAAGGCCATAAATGGCCTTATTGAGCATACAAACTTGTGTCTCCCCTTGAGCAACATCCTCAGGAGGTTGCTTCATGAAAACCTGTTCATTCAGATCGCTATAAAGAAAGGCATTTTTAACATCAAGCTGAACCAAGTGCCACAACTGATTTATTGTCATAGATAAGTACACAGATGGAATTAAGGCGAGTAACAGGAGAAAATGTCTCAAAGTAGTCAACACCATATTCTTGGGAAAAACCTCGAGCAATCAGGTGGGCTTTGTATCGATCAACAGTACCATCAAACTTGCACTTGATGGTATAAACCCATCTGCAGAAGACCACATTTGTCCTTTCAGGGTAGGGAACAAGGTCCTAAGTACCATGAGAAAGAAGTGCGTCCATTTCCTCATTCATAGCTGTTTTCCAGTGGGGAATTTGTAATGCTTCCCAGTAATCTTTGGGCAAAGACTTTGTAGAAATGGCTAAGGCAAAGCTACGGAAGGTGTCATTAAGGTTAGCATAGGAAATGACATTGGATAAAGGATGTTGTGTACATGTTCGGTTTCCCTTCTGTAGGGCAATGGGACGATCATCAAGAGTGGAGCTAAGGTTAGACTCACCATCGGGAATGGAGGAAGATTCGGGAGCCATGGTAGGAGGTCGTGGTCAACGACTATATACCTATAATGGCGGTTGACGTGTGTGGTTTTGCACAGGAGTCTCTTCAGTTGTTGTGGTAGGAGAGTGCTAGTCATTATCAACCTCAATTAGACCAAGAATAGGTGGAAGAGACGGTTCCTCGTTTAGAGAAGGAACAAGAGTGTCCACCTTATTAGAAAAGGGGTGTGACTCAAAGAAAGTGGAATCCATGGAAGTATAGTATTTGTGAGTAGAAGGATGATAAAATCGATACCCCTTTTGAGTGCGAGGGTATCCGACAAACACATACTTAACTGCATGAGGGGATAGTTTATCAAGTGCGGGAGAAAGATCTTCAATAAAGGCAACACAACCAAAAAATTTTGGGGGGTATAGGAAATAATTCATTATCAGGATACTGACGGTGATGAGGGACCCCCCCCCCCCCTCCCAAATGGTGTGGATGACATTCTGTTAATCAAGTAAACAACAATAAGAACAACATCAACCCAAAAATACTTAAGGACATGCATCTGCAGCATAGAGGTGTGAGCAACATCAAGAATGTAGTGATGTTTGCATTTTACAACCCCATTTTGCTGGGATGTGTGAGGACACGTAATCTGATGAGTAATACCAGAAGAAGAGTAAATTGATTGAAAATCAGATTGCATGAACTCAATAACATTATCAGTACGAACAATGTTTGGACACAAAAAATTGATTTTGTATTTCAGCAATAAAATTTTGAAAAACATCAAGTACATTGCGACGATCCTTTGACAAATAGACCCAAGAAACACGAGAGTAATTATCAACAAACATGACATAATATCTATGACTTTGAATAGAGGCAACACGACTAGGACCCCAAGTGTCACAGTGAACAAGATCAAACATGTTGATAGACAATGCAAGACGTAAGTGCTTAAAGGATGCACGGGTATGCTTCTTAAACTGACAAGACTCACAATCAAAAAAAGAGATAGAGACCCATAGGAGAGCTTGATGAAGTTTCTTGCAAGAAAGGTGACCAAGCCGATAATGCCATAGAACCGAAGAGTTTGTACTTGACATGGACACGATCAAGTCACAAGGAACATAGTTGCGAATCAACAAGTACGCTCCAGAAGAGTTGTGCCTACACCCTAAACCAATTCTCTGCTTCGTCTACAAGTCCTAAAAGGTGTAGTGGAAAGGGAAAAATGTTGCAAAACATTGAAGTTGGAGAGTAATGACACTAATGGACAAAAGGTTAAAAGAAAACTCAAGTACATAAAGGGCATTGTTCAGCTTGATTTGAGAGGAGACCTATACTGACCAGAAACAAGGCATGAATGGCCATCAGCAATGGTAATGGATGACTTGTCAGTGAGAGTTGACAAGCATGTAAACAAGGAAAATGTACTTGAGATGTGGGAGGAAGCTCTAGAGTCTATTACCTAGGGGTCATCACTGGATGCAATCAGGACAGTGGTATCACAAGTACCTGGAGTAGATGAGGTGACGCGTGCACTCATGGCAGTGGTATTTAATCCCTGTGACTGAAGTGGATGTTCATAATTTACTTGCGAAATGGTGACGAAAGGTCTAGAAGAATTGGCGTCTCCCACATTATGAGTATCTACAGTCACATTAGTAAATTGAGGTTTCAAATGGGGAAACGTATCCCAATACTTCTTTGACAGATGTCCCAATCTTCCACACCATTGGCACTTTCGACACTGTCGTTCACCACACCCTCCTTTGCCACAACCACGTCCTCGACTACCAGATGCTATGAGGGCAGATTGATCAACTAATGGAGTAGTTGCTAGAGGTGATTGGATGGAGACACATAGTTTTAGCAAATGTCTCACTGAGAGTGGGCATTTGATTAGCTCCTAAAACAAGTCCTCGAATTTGGGATGCTATATTGGGATTAAGATTGACAAGATAAAGAGCAACAAGTTTCTCTCGATAGCGCTTGAAAGTGACAATGTCCGTAGTAGGAGGTTGATAAAGGTTCAACTCATTTATCAAACCTCGAAACATACTATAGTGATCTTAACAAGGTTGGTATCCTTGTCGGAGTTGAAAAAGTTGTTTATAAACTTGAAAAGTCTTAGAGATGTTCTTCTTATGATCATAAGTGGTGTGTAGAGTATCCCATATTTCCTTAGTTGGGCGTAGCATGGAAACACTACAAGCAACTTGTGGTTCCATACTTGATAGCATCAAAGAGATGATGGTAGCATCATCTGCATTCCAATCTCTATAGTTGGGATCCTTGATATCAGGACTAGTGGTAAGGTGTTCTCTTTTGTAAGCAATCATGATGTTCTCAAAGCTTTGTGTCCAAAGGATATAATTGGATCCATTCAATTTTTCAGATACTCTAGGAAAACTCTTCATCATAGTCTCACTTGAGTCCATGGTCACAATGGAAAACGGCGTTCATAGCACACCTTCTGATGATGGCAGTGAAACCAGCTGGCATACTTGTGCCCTTTTGGTGGCGATGACGACCACTAGGAGACACCTCAAAAGATCGGTAGTTGACCTTAGCTGAGATCAAGAAGGCGTCGACAGCGACAGCTGTGAAGGACTCGACGATGCGTCTGGTGGTGGACTCCAGCCAGTCGACGCATAGGAACAGGAGACGCAGAATACCTCAGCACATCTCACAGCTTAGATGGAAAGAAGATGGTGCCGCGCATGATAGTGGTCGACATCAGTGGCTTATGATGCCGACCATGAAGCTTCGGTGGCAACAGCTAATGACTGTGCGAGGTTGCCTTCTCCCGTAGCAGCCCTTCTCGATGGTGCAGATGGCGAGGAGTGATTGAGAATGAAGATTGCTGGTGGAAGGACGAAGGTGGAAGAAACCCTAGGAACGGTTTCCCTAAAGCTTTGATGCCAAGTTAGAGAGTAACATGGTCATCATCTTACTAATGAGAGATTACAAGGGTACATATACTACAAGTACATAAATGGATATTTGTTTAATAGTTAAACAGATCTTAAGATATAACCCTTAATACTAACAAAGTCATTATTCAAGTTAACACAGTGAAAGACATAAATGACATCAAAGAGAAATAAATAAACCTCCAAATGGGATATCTTAACCACTTGCCCAATAATTAATATAATCATTGGATTAAAGAATATTCTACACAAATGTCATGAAAAAAAGTACATCATATGACAATAATGACAAATTCATTTTCAAATATATGAAAATTATGTAAGGAAACAAAGATACAAGCCATATGGATAAGGCCCATATCATCCCCCAACAATCTACATGGAATTAATTTTTGTATAATTCAATTGTTTTAAAAATCATTTGTAATTGTAAATTGTTTTCATTTATTTGTAGATGATTTAAGAGTAATCATACATACAAGTATGCAACTACTATATTTGTATGATAATTACATAGAAAATTTATCCACATGTTTTTATATGCTTATCATAGTTTGTTTTGTCTTATTCTTGAGTTTCAAGTTAAAATTTTAAACTTTTTTATTGTTTCCATAAAAGTATTACATTTCCATCAATACGATCATTGATCATCGATATGTTTCCTTTTTCTGAAAGTTCAATCTTTGATATGATACCAACACCTGAAACCTTGGGTAAAAGTGTAAATGTTGGTGCTTATAGTAAAAATTGTTGTGGGTTTCAATGATCAATATCTCAATCATATTTTTCATTTTCATGCAAGCCCTGCATATACCTCATGCAAGCCCCATACGTGAATTGAACTTTTTGGTTCATTTTTGTTGACTTCTTTTTTTAATTATGTTTTATATTAGTCATTTTTTTATTATATGGTTCCTATTGTGTATGAAAGAACAATTATTAGTGTTAAAACTGTAAGAAGAGAAACTTAGAGAATTTCCAATTGATATGGATTTACACCAAAGGTCCTTTTTAAGTCCATGTTTGTTTGTCTTGATTATAAACAAAGTAAGTAAGAAAATTTGGGTAGAAATATCTTGGTATACCTTATTTGTTGATGATATAGTTTTAGTTGATAAAAATAAGGTAGAAATTAGTTTAAAATTAGAATTAGGGGGAGAAACTTTTGAATCCAAAGGATTTAGATTTAGCATATCAAAAATTGAATATATGGAATATAGGTTCAATTAAAATAGGAATAATGATGGTATACACTTAAATGACTGCAAGATTCATAAAAGACATTTTAATACTTAGGATCTATAATAAGTAGTAACAGTGAAATTATAGAGGATATTATTTATAAAATTAAAATAGGATATATGAAGTGGAGAAATTCATCTAGAGTGTTATATGATAGGACGATATCCTTAAAATTAAAAGAAATTTTTTATAAAACTGTGATACACCCAACTATATTTCTAACTTAGAATGTTGGGATGTAAAGCATGATTATATGTAAAGAATTAGTGTTGCTGAGATGTGCATGCTTAGATGGATGAGGGTAATACTTCAATGGATAAGTTAGAAAATGATTTTTTTTTTTAAGAATAGATTGAAAGTTGCACCACTTGAAGATAAGATAAGTGGAAATCAACTTAGGTGGTTTGATCATAACTTTAGGAGATTGAGAAATATACTATTTAGAAGAGAAGAATTAATTAGTGCAAAAGAAACTAAAAGAATGAAAGGAATGCCTAAAATTACTTGGTTAGGAATTGTTAGAAAAGATTTAAATTTATATAATTTAATAGAAGATTTGACCATAAATAGAAATATATGGAAGAAAAGGATTCATATGGCTCATCCCGCTTAATGGGATTATGACTTGGATTGTTGTTGTTTTGGTTCATGGCATTTTAACATTTTGGTATGTATTGTAGAATCCATATGGATTGAATAACCATGTTGTTATGGTTTTTGCACTTTTGCAGGTTCATGTGGATATGATGGTAAAAAGGTATCACAAAACCTCAATGTGGAAATGACTTCTACTTTTCTTTTCTAACTTGTTTTAATTACAAATAATTGCTTAGTATACAGACAGATACTTATCTATGTCATTGTGGACAGATACCCTATCTATGTCATAATGGTATCAGTTCAAACCAACATAGATAACTCAATAAATGCCACTGGGTTTCAAGTGTGCCAGTTGACTCTGTGATTTTCAACTTGAGGCTTCTCTTAATCAAGCTTGATGTTTAATTACATGTAGAGCAAAATATTTCTTTGTGCATTTATTAGAGATAAAACTAAACATATGTTAGTGTTCGCTTCTTTTGTTTTAAAATTCGTTAGATGAAGCATGAGAGAAGAATCCCATGGAGTAGGTTATTTATGATTGGTATTGTCACTAAAGGCAAACAACATTGCCTTATCCAGTCAATCATAACAAATTTTCAACAAAAATGATGCCTTATTCTGATGTGGACTGCAATGGAGTTCCATGTGCTGTCTTAATCGAGTCAGTCAAAAGAAATTTTCAGCAAAAATGATGCCTTAATCTGATGTCGTTTGCAATGTTGTTCCTTGTTCACTATTGGAGCATGTGTCATGATTAGTGGACAATGGCTCACTGTGTTATGGAAAGTTGATTTTGGAGATAAACTTTGCCACTGCTTGGTTGATTGCAACCTACCAAAGATCTATTTTGCAACTTTTAGTTACAGCAATTTTGGCTGTCAATAAGAAATATGGTATAAAGTGCTTGGTATCATGCAATCCATGCCAAATCTTTTTCAATCAGTAGCTATTTTTGTTTTGTTTGATGACAGCTAGGATAGAAGTTCTGTTTAATGGAGTAACATTCATTATGCTAGTGGTTATCAAAAAACATGTATTGCGTTGGTTGTTTTGTTTTGAGATTGAATGGTGAGGGTGAGAGTGTTGGTAATTGGTTGGTAGGGATTGCATTGATATGCAGTAATGGTCAAACTGTATGGCAGGATCCTAAGAAAGACCTTGGCACCCTGGCTGTTTTTCACAGCCAATCACCTAAAACCCCTAGATCTGTATTGCTTATAAAGCATTTTTTAATATTGTATTTTATTTTAATTCCCTTATTCCATATATTGTATGATTATTTAATTTTTAGGCTTGTTTCAATTTTCTGGTCATTTCAATCATAATATATTTAAGGAAATTTCTGTCATACCCAAAAAGCTCTTTTACAACCATATAACTACCATAATACTATTAGGTGGTTACAGAAGTTTGTTTACAACTATCATTCATGTGTTTACATGAATGATTCGCTTTAAAATTATGGTTAAACCCACAAAAAAGTGGTACTAGTGAGGAAACCATAGATACTTTTGATTGATGTCATATTTATTGATTATTGAAAAGATTGATTTGAGTTGCTAGAAAGGAGTGAATAGTGTGTATTTGTGATTTATACGATTTTTAAACAATACATGCACAATTGCAATAAGAGTAATAAAACATAAAGTACACAAGATTTTTAAGTGATTTCCCAACTGGGTACGTCCACTCTTAAGTTATATAAGTTTAAGTCTACATTAATCTACTATAATTTAACTTACAACTAAGTGTTTTTGTTGAACACTCCAATCAACTACAACCAAGAGTTTAAATTCGCACTCCTTAGCCAACACAACTAGGTGTTTAAGGTAAAACACCCCAACTAGCAAGAGTTGGTAAAACTCTTAAACCCACGACTCCTTAAACTAATAAAGAGTAACTACTTGAATTTTATGGTAAAAACTCAAGCAAAACCAACACAAGTAATAGGACCAATACAACTTGACAAACTAATTTAGCTTACAATGCTCTTACTAGAAGAGATGTAAATGACAAAGACTTTAAGCTTTATGCACCTACAAGAGCTTGAGAATGATTTTCAATGAGAGCTTTGGTTGAAAATAGTATGCTTTAAGGCTGTATGAGAGTTTAGAGTGTAAAAGATGCTAAAAATGTTGGACAAAAGGTGGACATTTATAGATTCTAGGAAAGGTCCAACGGCTAGTTTTCAGCCAGAATAGATTAACGTTTGAAAAACGTTTATTTGTTTTTACTAACGATCAAAAATGCCAAACCAAAATGTAGGTGAATCGTTATATTGTTGGATGGTCCGAAGTCTATTGGAATGAAGATTGCCAAAATCGGATTAATGAAAGGTTTTATTGTTAATCTGAGTTTGTGCAGAAATGGAGCCTTGTCCAGTCCAAAACGGATTAACGATCCTTAGTCCATTCCTTAATTCGTTTTTTACTGGACACCTAATTCAACTTAGTGTGTGTGAATGACAAATGATGCTTATCCTTGTACTAACATGTCCCTAGAGCAAGAACAATTTGACTTGTAATTAAATACACACATACATGGTATTTGACCTTCCATCTTCATTTCTTCAAGTCTTGATTTTTATTTCTATGTTCATAATCTTTAGTCTTCATCATGCCTTAGCTTTTGATGTTGATCCTACCTTCAGTTCTTCATCTTCATGAGACTCTACTAGTATTACCTAATACACTTAATATTTTGCATTACATGTTACATCTCTTTTTGACATGATCAAAACCTATTACATAAAGGGGTATTTTCCTAACAATATTCTTTAAGTATTTTCTTTTGTTAAATTTTTTTATAAACTTTTGATCATTACTATTTACTTGGGCATGTATTTGTTGTTGGCTTATTTTTTTAATTTTGTTATTGTTTACATATTTTATTAACGTGTATTTAAATAAAAAACCTATGTGCCGGAATATTACTTTTATCCTGACCACCTAGGCATCCACATGCCCAAGGCACTGCAGCTCATCGTGGTGGCTCATTGACACCTTAGAATAAGCTCTCTTTTTGTCAAAAAAAGCTTGTAGTTCACATATTGCATTTTTCTTGAATCCAAAACTGAATCAGAAATAACATGTGACAATGTAATGTTAGACATGACATCTAACAGTGTCAATTTTAAATATGCAGGGCTTGGAGGAATTGTTGGAGTTGTCTTTAAATGTGATCAATGACAAGGATGCAACCTGCAGTGACATTAAATTGGTAAGCCAGTAGAAATATGAATGAAACATAAATCATGCATGTTGATTGTGTTCTAAATTCTTGTTGGCTCATTAAATATCCGTACAAATATTTTTAGTTCATATCGGGCAGCTCATTAAGTACAAACTGGTCAAATTCTTAAATGTAATCGGAGTGAGACTAAGCTTATCTTCTCTCTTAGGCACCGGAGAAGGCAAATAACAAATCATTTTACTGTTGAAATTCAAATCAATCTGCAATTATATTCATTATTTTGCAATTTAGCAATCAAAAAAATTATCTAGTTGATTGTTGCTTGCTTTTTAAATTTTACAGCCTTAAAAAATAATAGCATTTTCCTTTATCTACACATACTTTGGAGTTATTTGTCTTCTAGGCCTTGTTTATGCACAAGGAAAATGAAGGAAAAGGAGAATGGTGGAAACTTTTCCAGCATTTTTCGGCATTTGTGCATCCGGAAAATGTTGGAAAAAAATCTGCAATTTGCCAAACTGTAAAAGATGACATGGAAATTTTTTCTTGTCTCCTTTTGCCCAAAATCCCTAGAAAATTTCCCTAACCCTTGACCTTGCATCGACATCCCGATTAGAGGTTGGTGGCTTGTTGCATCCTCACAAGTGCTGCAATCTTCTCCATATTCCAGATCATCTGCGTGCCATCTTTATAGGATTGTCACCCCATTGTCCATGCAGCACCACATCTTCCCTGTCTTCAGATTGTTCGCTTGCCATCTTGACAGGATTGTCACCCCATCGTGTTGCTTCTTCCTGAGCACATCGTCTATCGACATTTGCACGGTTGCCAACGTATCGTCCAAACCCTAACACAATGTCCTTGCTGCGCCTTCCATCTAGGAAACAATCTTTTTTATAGTGATAGGGGATCAACTCTAATTGATCATGACTCTTCATGTTAGATAAAATCAATTGATAAATGCCTTTTTGACTTCATTTTAGATAAAATAAACTAATAAATTCAATGAGAATATTATTTGTAGATATCTTGGACATAGTTGATGAAAGGAATTTAAGAATTAGTTGTCCAAAGGACTGAATCCTTGCACAGACAGGCTGCAGTAAAAAAGCAATTACAGAACCAACAATATCAAAGACAAACCCAAATTTGGAATATCATATTGGTAGGTTAAGATTATTCCACAGATATCAGAATAATGCAAGACGTAAAAAAAGTATTCTACAAGAAATTAATAAATTAGAAGTTTGGGTAATTTCTACAATTAAATAACTTCTGGAACAAAAAATGCCACTATTGTCTGCTTAGTTTGATATGTATATGTGAACAAAAAAGGTCAAAGGTATTAAATATGTGTATGTTTGTGTAAATGCAATGAATAATATATGTTGAGTTGTTATCAGTATGACATTGACATACCTTTCAATATGTTGATTTCTATCCATTTGAAATTCAATTGACTATTGATCATTAGGCAACGACATCTTCTGAAAAAGGTTCCTAGGCAAACATATACAACATGGATTGCCAAAAGTGATGAGATTATATTATACATTCTTTGTGAGATACTTAAAGAAAGGGATAGAAAAACATTCAATGGAAAGATTATATTGAAAACTTGGAATTTAGCGATAAGAATATACAATGAAAAAATAGGATCAAAGTTGGAAAAGAAGAATGTCGACAGTCTCATGAAGATACGGCGACAAATGTATAAATATTATAGAAAAATTGCAAATCAGAGTGGGTGGGTTTAGGATTTTTCGGTCACATAGGTTAAGATTGTTTTGACATATTTTTTAATTTACAATTTTATTTGTAGAATAGATAAAATAGATTTACTTGAAGATCTTTGGGAAAAAATTGTAGGAGAAGCAGTTACTAGGTGAGTTGAAGTTTTTGACTTTGTAGAAAGGGAAAAAGAAGTATATAACATAATTGGAAAAATTTTAGAACAAAGGAAGGAAGTTGCTGATTTCATGCGTGAGAACATTATGAGATCTATGTGGCATAATGGAAATTTGTGATTTGCATTTTGAAAAATTTTATGCACATAAACTTTATGAATTTGTAATGATACTTAGGAATTTTGAAAAAGTTTATGAAAGTTAAGTTTTGATACACGAATGTTTTAATTTATAATATGTTGAAAGATTATTTATTTATGAATGTTATGATTTATTTTATAATATGTTATAAACAATTTATGAATGTTGAAAACCCAAGTTGATTTTGTAATTTTTCTTCTGATGTACAAACATGTAAATTTTATATTCTATCAATTTCTATTACATGCACAAATGCTTGGAAAAAAGTCACATTTTGTGATTTTCCATTTCCATCTCCATTATTCTTTGATTTTCCATTTTCATCATTTTTCAGGTGTACAAACACCCCCCAATGTATTGTAAATCATTGAAGAAAAAAATTATCTGAAGCTTTCTTTCACAATGTTTCCCTGTAAATTTCCAAACATATGATACTCTCCCTTTCTTTTTGTATTCCTGAACTGAACCAACTGGTCTCATTGTGATTATCATTTCTATATTTTCCAAGTCATTGGCGCGATCTATATCATAGAGCTAAACACTTTAGACCTTTATTATAAATATTTTAAACATGAAATATCCCATTACATTTAATGCTATCTTTTCTGATGCCACCCTGAAGAATTTTTCTTTACTTTTATTGTAAAAATGAATGATGGACCCTAGCTAGACATACCACAGTAGGGAAAGTACATTTGTCTTTGCTAGGGTTCTGATTAAATGATGTAAAAGAATTGTGATAAAATCCATGGAAAATTACAGTTGACTATTTAGCATTATCCGCACTATTACTTTTTAAATGATATTTTCTTAGATATTGGGCTCTAAGTCTACACACATTCAACATTCACTGTGCCCAAAGAAGTGCCATTTGTTAGAAATAAAAAAAGGCCACGACAAAGTGGGTTGTTGGAATACTCCTACGTTGTTAAAACTGAGGATGGGACTTTTTGTTATATTCTGAAAGAATTTTCTATTCATATGTTATTGTTTTTTAGTAGGATTCCGACATTTAGTAGGTCATTTTATTCTATCATATTTTCTAAATCGTAGACACTTATCAGAATCTGTTTGCTACTTTTATCATGAAAGGTTATCATTTTACTTGGTAATAAACCTTCTATTGCTTGTGTTGTAGTTTGCAGATAAAATGTTGCTAGTGAAACCTCATCTTCTTGAGGAGAAATATTCCACAATGACTGATTCTCATAGGTATGCTTGTCATGCTGTTAGCTTTTGTTTTTATGAATTACTATAATGATTGTTAAATTTCTTTTTTTGAGCACTAGTAAAATACGTTATTCATTCTCCTCTTGATTTTAAATGTTAATTCTTCTCCATGCCTTGATATTTTCATCAATTGCATTCTCCAATTTATAACTGAAGTACTGGTTCTAGGAATATTTCCAAGTTATTGTCTTTGTAATCCAAACTTACCCCATGGATCACCATTGTTGTAAACTTATTTCTATATTGTTGCTTCTAAGAAATAATTTGCAAACTTTTTTGGTGTCTGAAATAATTCTCAAACTAAGGCCCTTCTTTTGTGTTCCATAGGCAACACATGGATTGTAATTTTTTTCGTATTTTCAAAATTTTTAGCGTATATTGCAGCTAATATATTTACTGATTTAAATACACTGACAAATGTTATAAATAAATTATAAAAAGTCACTAAAAACATGTTAAAAATTGTATAAATGCTTATGTCAATTAGCAATAATAAAAATTCTTTAAAATTTTTAATAGTAAGAAATAAGGTGAAGGATTGAATTGATTATTAACATAGCATAAGAATTCTTTATATAGAGGTTATACAAAAACAAAAAATAATACGTAGCTTATGTGAAACTAAATCTATTTATATAACAAACCCTAATACATATTTAGACTTACTTCCCCTTAAATTTGAATAATCAACTTGCAATAGACATTATGACATAACCAACTTAATATCATACTAGAAATAAGAAACAACTTTGATTATGAAAAGGCAGTTAGAACTTCCAAATAAACCATGCAAGTAGAGTAAAAAAAAATTGTCTCATGAGTTGTAAAAGAGGGGGTGCCTAAACAAAGAGGAGGTCACCCAAGAGAAACACTACTCAAAGAGACGAAAAAGAGTCGACTACAAAAGTGCGAGGCCAAGGATCGAAGAAGCTGCAAAAGATTGAGATGGATACAAAGGTGCAATAATAAAAGGTGTTGGCATGTCCCATAATAGAGTTTGATAGAGAAGACATCCACCTTTAGAAATATATATTTTTTTAAAAACTTCCACTACATATATATTTAATTTTTTTAATCATCCTCCTCGATTCTTTTACTCCCTTTTCCATTTTTCCCTCTTTTTTTAAGCTGCAAGTGCTCTAATCTTTTTTTTTCCTCTTTTTTTTTCTTTCACTATTCTCCATCTTCTTCTCCCCGCATTTGTGACCATCCATTTGCAACTTTAATGAGGCGGTAGTGAGGCAATAGAAGAGCCCTAGTCAGGTTGGTAGGGGTGTGGAGAGAATGATGGTGGTAGACAAGGAAATAGAAGTTGGTAGAGGAAGTGTTGGCTCACCAAAGAGCAGTTTACGAGAGAAGTTGTCTTGTGATTCTATATTGTTGAAATAGTACAATCCAACTAGATGCCATGGGGAGAGGCAAGGATTAAAAAATCGACATAGATCGTTGAAATTTCGGTGATTTGTGTCAGTTGTTGAGATCACCGGTATTGAAACTGCTGGAACTTTTGAAAGTGGAGGGGATCGAACGATCCATCGGTTTGGATCGATGGTGGATCGATAGATCATTTGATTCAATACTTTTTTTAAGTTAGGAAAGCTTAGATCGACTGATCCAAGGTATATATCAATCGATCCAACCTCATCGATGAAGGTTGCCGCCCGTAGTTGCCATGATTCCCTCCCGTTCTATCGCTTGTATTGATCGTTCTTCTGTAGTTCCACTGCTCCCATGTTGAGAAACTTCAACATGACGGCGTGGACACTAGAAACCTATTTTGGGTTTCCAGCAGAGTTGCAGAGAAGGAAATCAGGGAGGTTGGGGAAAAAGGGTAAAAAGGTAAAAGAAGGAAGAAAGAAAAAAAAGAGAAAAAGGAAGAAGAAAAAAATGAGAAAAGGAAAAATTAAAAAATGAAAAATAAATAAAAGAAAAAGTATAAAAAATAAATGAAAAAAATATAAAAATAATGCGAAAGATGAAGTCAATAAACATGTAAAAGGAAAAGTAATGTACGAATGAAAAGATAAAAAACAAATGTAATAATAAAAAATAAATATAAAAATGTAAGAATAGAAAAAACAAAAAAGACAAAATAAAAAGACAAAAACACGTGAAAGTAAGGAAAAATAAAAATAAAAAAAGTAAATAAAACTACAAAAAAAAAATTAAAAAAATCATATGAAAGGAAAAAACAAAAGCAACATTATTTTCTTTTACTTTCACGTAACATAATCCATATGACCCCCTTAGACATTCAACATGGAATTAATATATGTATAATTCCTTTACTTTTTAAATCATTTGTCATTATGAATCTCTTTAACTTATTTGCAAATAGTTTAAATTTTTTTTTGTACATGTAACTGCTATATCTCAATATAATTGATATTTTATGCTTGATAATTGCCTAAAAAAATTATCTAAGTGTTTTTACACACTTATCATAATTTATTATATCTTATCCTTAAGTTTCAAGTTGAAGTTTCGTGTTTTATGATTGTTTTCACAAAAGTATTGTGTTTTCACTGATACGATCCTTGATCCTCGATATATTTCCTTTTTTCAAATGACCGATCCTTAATACAATACTGACATTTGAATCCTTGGGGAGAGGAACAACTAGAGTAAGACAAGCTCATGGAAGTTTGCATTGGATCAATGTAAGGAGATGACACTAGTGATGAGTAGGAGAAGTCAGCCTAGCAAGATTGTCCAATCAAAAGAGGGATTCTACGCAAGATGGAGACATAATTGTTGACGTACATGAGAGAGGTTAATGTATGTGAGTCGACACCATGAGGAGAGGTCTTTTGTGTAAGATGAGGGTTTTTAATCAGATTGTATTGATAGAGAGGCTCATTTGATGAATTTGTAGTGGTAGAAAGATATAGACGAAGCTGTGAGAAGTGGCAGCAACATGAAGCTCAACTAAGATTTGTTAAGAGAGAGAGAGTGAGAGATGAAAAGGTAGTAGTGGTTGGGAGATGAAGGAAGGACACAGGAAGGAGGACATGGGATTTCCACTAGAGGAAGGAGGACATGGGATTTCCACTAGAGGTAGGAGAGATGGAGGTTTAACTTGGGTAGAGAAAAGATGGCCGATTGGTTGGGAGGAGGGATGGTGGTTAGGATTTCTTTAACAACATGTGAGAAATAAGAAATAATGCGAAAGATTGGATCGATCATTAACAAAGTATAAGACTTTTTATATTGAGGTTACATAGAAACAACAAATGACATTTAATCTATGTAGGACTAAACCCACTTGTATGATAAATCCTAATATATATTTAGACTTTAACATTAACAATAGTAAAAATTGTATAGAAACACATATATACAAATATTGAAGTGATCAAGCAATTGAAAAATTAATAAATATGTCAATAATATAAATATTGGAATGTGGACATCCAACTCAAAATAGATTGATTATGAGTGGAGGAGTAATTTATTATATATTTTGTGTATTATATCCCATCCCATTTCTAATATGAGACTATTTTAATACTCCTCTTTATTTGTAACCTTTTTTTAAGGTGCTAAAGTATTCTTTTTTTGAATTAGATGAATGTGAGAGGACTATGTCCAAAATATTATATTTGATTGATTTTAATACCTTATCGAAATGCTGATATTCAACACAAAACTAATTAGTTATGAGTGGAGAAGTACTTATTATGTATTTTGTGTCAAGTTCCATCCTATTTCCAATATGGGATTATTTAAAAATAAAAACATAAATAATAATAATAATAATATGAAAAATTGTAGTTTGACATTTAAAAAGTATAGTGTAAACAAAAGTAGGTCTAGGTACCTAATTTCCCAGACTTGAATTTCTGCTTGGAGACCTAGATGTGTACCATAATAAGTATGAATATGGTTAATTTGATTAACTTGGGGTAAAGTTTTAGGCTCTGTTTGTTTTTAACTTCTTTTAGTTTCTAAAATTACTCTCAATGTTATTATTATTACATAAATTTTAACCTATAAATTTTTATCTTCCAAATTACTATGCAATTCCAACTCTATTTGTGAAATCAACTTCAATTTTAGTTCTATTCAACTTTCAGAGCTCAAAAAAGCTATCCTCAAATGCATCCTTAGTCTACATTTTTATTTTCTACAATAAATCATGTCAACTGCAACATATATAAAAATTATCTAAACATGAAAATATTTCTGAGTAAGAAACGTAATTCATGTAATATTTTATACATATATACAGCATATAAGGAATAAGTATTCAATAATTTGAGTTGAGACAACCCTGTTATGGGTATTAACTTGGATATGATTCATTCATCAAATTGGTTTTCTTGTCTTATGTCTTGAACCTGTTAATGTAAATCCAATCCTCTTTGTCTACCACAGTAGCGTGTTAGTTTGGGAATTGCTGCTGTTATATGTATAAAATGAAATTCTTTTGATTTCTAAAAAGGGTTGTTGTTCATTCATCATTTGCTATGAAGTAGTTGATTTCATGAACTATTTTATGCAAATATGTTTCAAATAATACAGTTCTGATAATATATTACTTAATTGTTAAATATTGTGACAAAAGGTTTCTTTTGTAGGGAATTGCTAAAACCATCTCAACTAGAAGATGGGAAAGCAAAAGCTTCCAGGGAAATTCTTGAAGCACTCTTTGCTGATCGGAAGGTATCTGATGAACCACCTAGAAGGAAGCGGCTGGAACCTGGACTCAATAGGACAAGGACTTTTGGGAAAAAAGTTGTTTCTGAACCATTGATTGATGATGAAAATACAATAACAACCAACATCCCTAAACAACAGAATTCTAGATGTGGTAGTTGCCTCTCAGAACAATCCTTTATTTTTTCAGTTGTAGAATTAAAATTTTTATAGTAAGGAAATAAAAGAGACACAAGGAATTTTTATAGTAGTTTCTAAAGGTACATCCACTTCTCAAGCGTCATGCTTGAGATTTTCACTAACTTTGGTGTTTTCAAATGGGTGTCCACCATAATCCTTTACAACAGAGGTAGCCTTTCTAGGTGTTTTTGGTGTGTTTGTACAAAGAATTTGAAGTACACTAGCTAATATGATCTTTAATGTCTTCATTTGCTTTCTTTGATGTCTCGTATGTGTCTTCTTCATCTTTAGCATGTCTTCATCCTTCATTTTTTTTATCAATGACTTCTTCATCTTCAATGTGTTTTTTATCATTGGTTTGTTATCATCAGAATAATGATGGGTATAACAAACATTCTTCTTACAACATATAGCCTCAATCTATAACTAAACTATTTGACAATCACTAAATAGGAAATCGTACAAATGAAACATAATAAATAACTCATGTTTGTACTGCCAATCACCATGATAAAGGTAAAAAAAATCAAAGAACAAATTATCCTTGATCAACATCTCTTAATGGAAATGATACAATTGAAACAAAATACCAAAAATTTCTATCAGCATACATGTAAGTAAACCTGATTTATTTTACCAAGAAAGAGGGAGGAGAGGAAAGGGGGAGAGGGGGAAGTTGAACTCAATGAAAGGGGGAGAGGAGGCGAAAAATAGTAGGCAGGCAGCTCAGAGAAAAGGGGAGGGTGAGTGTAGAGGGAGATGATGGGTGACTAACGATTTCATGTAGGGCTTTATTCACAAACGAGGGAGGGTGGGTGGCTTGCGTTTGTTGTCAAACGTGTAGAGCTTACATACAATTGGGATGCCAGGTAGTTCATGGAGGAATAAAATGGTGAGATTTCTATTAGGGAAAACAAATTCCTAAGAGGGGGTAGGAAATCCTTGAAAGCTGAGGTATTTATAGGGAGGAAAATTCCAAATTTATTTTCAAACTTTCTAGATGGCACAAACACCTTTATTTTTGTGGAAAATGGGATAAATCTTTGCTGACCTTAATAAGTATGAGACGTTACATTATATATGGTGTGTAAATGAATTCAGCTAGTTGGATATCCACAGTGGAAGAAGGGCCATGGTAGCTAAGGAATCAGATGCTTGTAACTGTACAAAACAACACTTGTAGTTAGTCTTGGAGGACACCATTGAGGAGTTATTATGATCAATGACAATAGTAGTAGAATTTGTACTCAAGTTAGCCATCTTCGTAGTTACCCAATTCTAACTAGGTTTTCCAAACTTTTCCTAATCGCTCAAACTTGTGATTTTTCCAACTACAATACTAACAAGGTATATGTCTATCACCACAACCACCTTTTGAGCCACTTCCTTTCAAAAAATTTCTTGACTCGTGTACAGTTGTTAAAGCTAATTTCTCATTATGCAAGTTCTGATGGGAAATCCTCGGCAGATGAGCAAAAGTTGAGAAGGATTTGGATTATTGCCATCTCCAAGAACGTACTCAAACTTGAGATGCAAGATCCGATGGAAAACTAGAGAGGAACACGACAATAACTAGATTTGAGACGTATTGTGTCATAGTGGTGACATCTAAAGTAATTCTTCAAACAAGAAGTGAAAAAGTATTCTTGAATTGGTTAGTCATTCATGTGTAGGAGTATTGTGTCATAGTGGTGACATCTAAAGTAATTCTTCAAACAAGAAGTGAAAAAGTATTCTTGAATTGGTTAGTCATTCATGTGTAGGAGTATTGTGTCATAGTGGTGACATCTAAAGTAATTCTTCAAACAAGAAGTGAAAAAGTATTCTTGAATTGGTTAGTCATTCATGTGTAGGAGTATTGTGTCATAGTGGTGACATCTAAAGTAATTCTTCAAACAAGAAGTGAAAAAGTATTCTTGAATTGGTTAGTCATTCATGTGTAGGAGTATTGTGTCATAGTGGTGACATCTAAAGTAATTCTTCAAACAAGAAGTGAAAAAGTATTCTTGAATTGGTTAGTCATTCATGTGTAGGAGTATTGTGTCATAGTGGTGACATCTAAAGTAATTCTTCAAACAAGAAGTGAAAAAGTATTCTTGAATTGGTTAGTCATTCATGTGTAGGAGTATTGTGTCATAGTGGTGACATCTAAAGTAATTCTTCAAACAAGAAGTGAAAAAGTATTCTTGAATTGGTTAGTCATTCATGTGTAGGAGTATTGTGTCATAGTGGTGACATCTAAAGTAATTCTTCAAACAAGAAGTGAAAAAGTATTCTTGAATTGGTTAGTCATTCATGTGTAGG
>JAMKPZ010000559.1:0-13632 GCA_024699675.1 Amphibolis antarctica | reverse complement strand
TGAATGAATTAGAAAATGATAATTATTTAAACTAGTCAATCTTAAAAGAGGATCAGAATGTTCAAGGAATTAATACAGGTTTAACAAATCTTAATGATAATTTGCCGATGAATGCTAGAATTAATTAGAATTATGTTAATTGGAAAAAATCATTGGGAATTGAACAACTGTTGAATAAAGTTAAGGAATCAATACAACAAATAGAAGACAGTAAGATGTTAAATGTGTATGGAAATAGTGATAATCTAAATTGGTCAAATGAAAATCAAATTTATCAAGATGTGAACTCATTAGGAGATATGTTATTTACAGATGAGAATATTATGTTATCATATCAACTCTGTTATGATATTTAGAGAATGATTTCATGTTTGATGTAATGTTGAATGTTGCATTTCATTTCTACAAATTTTTCGTAATGTGTTGTGTTTCATGCTTTATGTTGTCTATTGTGTTTTAAGATAATTAAAAAGACCACAAATATAAGCAAACAATTTTTAAAAATTTCAGCTAATTTAAATCATACTGTTTAAACATCTGAAACTCACTTTTATCGCACGTCCCACAAGTAAGTTTGCAGGTAGAGATGTTTACCCACGAGCTATCTTACTGGTTTAGTGCATTTTCAATGTTAAAAGTTAAATTACATGCAAACTGAAGTGTTGAATGTTAAGACTTAAGAATAATTAAATATTTGAAAGTAAAACTCACTTGATGGAGTCTGTTAGTGCAAAATTTGAATCATTTACTAAAAGACTAATTTTTAAAAATCAAAATAGAAGGAAGAAATTATTAAGAAAGACATTTTTAGCTACAGAGGTAAGCTCTCTGTTAATTAATCCTGTACTTGAAAAATTGATCTCGAAACTCCCATTATTTCCTGTTATATAGGAGATTGTTATTTTAATATAGTGTTAATAGACTTAGGAGCTCAAATTAACGTCATGCCTAATTTTGTTTATGAGAAGTTAAAATTGGATAATATCAAACCTACCAGAACAGTTATTCAGCTAGCAGATAAATCCATAAGAATACCTTTAGAAAAAGTGGAAGATATTTTAGTAAGGATTATGGAATTTGTCTACCCTATTGATTTTACTGTAATGGAAACAAATGCTTCAAATATAAATCAAGATCAAGCTATAGTTATTTTAGGAAGGCCATTTTTATCTACAGCTGATGCTTGCATAAGTTGTAGAAATGGTTGGATGGAATTAGCTCGGGGTGATCAAAAGTTAGAATTGAATATTTTTAGTGGAGTCAAGAAAACTTTTAAAGAGCTTCAATTTAAAAATTTTAAAGTTAATCTAATGGAAACTTTTAAAATAGATGAGGATTTAAATGTAGAAGAATTAGATCATGTTGAAAGATGTGTAATACCGACTGAAGAAATGTTGAAAGAGGAAATATCTGAGTAAACCGAAATTATGGACATAAACAAAGAAAAATTTGAAAATGATAACAAATCTTTAATTTCAGAATATCCTGTTCTTGAATTGAAACCACTTCCAGAAAATCTAAAATATGCATTTTTAGAGAAAAATGAAACTCTACCAGTCATTATTACTTCTGATTTAACATCAATACAAGTACAAAATCTTTTAAAATTGTTAAGAAAACATAAAAAAGCAATAGGATGGTAGATGTCAGACATAAAGGGTATAAGTTCAACTATTTGCCAACATAGGATTAATCTAGAATTTGAAATTCAACCTATTAGGCAACTATAGAGAAGATTAAATTTGAATTTTAAAGAGGTTGTTAAAAAGGAAATTCTGAAATGGTTAGACAATGATATAATTTATCCTATATCTGATATTTCTTATGTAAGTCCAGTGCAGGTAGTACCTAAGAAATCTGGGATAATAGTTGCAGAAAATGATAATAAGGAATTAATTTCAACTAGAGTTCAAACTGGTTGGAGGGTTTGTATCGATTACAGAAGACTGAATGCAGCAACTAAGAAAGATCACTTTCCATTGCCTTTTATAGATCAAATATTAGAGAAACTAGCAGGGCATGAGTATTATTGTTTCCTAGATGGCTACTCAGGTTATAATCAAATCCCTGTTGCACTTGAGGATCAAGAGAAAACAACTTTTACATGTCCTTTTGGAACATTTGCTTTTAGTCGTATGCCTTTTGGGCTATGCAATGCACCTACTACATTTCAAAGATGTATGACAGGCATCTTCACAAACTTTATAGATGAATTTTTAGAAGTGTTTATAGATAATTTTTCTATATATGGAAACTCATTTGAAAAATTCTTAAGTAAATTTAGGAAAAGTGGTAGAGAGATGTGAACATAAAAAGTTAGTATTGAACTAGGAAAAATGCCATTTTATGGTTAAACAAGGAATAGTTTTAGGACATTATTTCTACTGAAGGTATAAAAGTTGACAAAGAAAAAGTGAAATTAATATCTAATTTACCTATTCCCAAAATAGTTAAAGATATAAGAGCATTTTCAGGATATGCTGGTTTTTATAGAAGATTTATTAAAAACTTTAGTAAAATTGCTTGACCTTTAACTCAATTATTAATTAAGGATGCACAATTTGATTTTAATGAGAAATGTATGAAAGCTTTTGACTTTCTAAAAGAAGTCTTGATTACTTCACCTATAGTTTATGCACCCGATTGGTCTCAACCTTTTGAATTAATGTGTGATGCATCAAACTATGCTTTAGGTGCAGTCTTGGGTCAGAAATTAGATAAACTACCAAGAGTAATTTATTATGCTAGTAAAACATTAAATGAAACACAAATTAATTACAGTGTAACTAAAAAAGAATTTCTAGCAATAGTATTTGCCTTAGAAAAATTTAGGTCTCAACCTTTTTCATCATTCAGCACTTAAGTATTTGTTAGTTAAAAAAGATGCTAAACCAAGGCTTATAAGATGGACTTTGTTATTACAAGAGTTTGACTTGGAAATTAAGGGTAAGAAAGGTTGTGAAAACACTATGGTAGATCATATGTCTAGGTTGGATGCTTCATTTCTTTCTAATCCGCCAATAGATGACACATTTCCAGATGAGCAATTGTTTATGCTAAATTACTGCCCATGGTATGCTGATATAGTTAATTATTTGGCTACGGGTTTAGTACCTCATGATTGGTCAAGTTTAGACAAGAAAATATTTTTTTCGAGGGTTAAATACTTCTTTTGGGATGATCCTTACTTGTTTAAGCAATACCCTGATTAGATTGTAAGGAGATGTATCCCATAAATAGAAACTCAATCAGTGTTGTCTTTTTGTCATGACCAACTTACTAGAGGGCATTTTGGAGCTAAAAAGATAGCTTTAAAGGTGCTTCATAGTGGCCTATACTGGCCAACATTGTTTAAAGATGCATATGAATTTTGTAAAAAATGTGTTCAATGCCAAAAAGTAGGTTGAATTACAAAATGAAATATGATGCCATTAAATCCTATCCAATACGTACAAGTTTTTGATGTATGGGGTATAGATTTCATGGGACTTTTTCCAAATTCAAATGGTTTTGTTTATATCGTCTTGGCATTAGAATATGTAACTAAATGGATAGAGGCAATCCCTACTAAAACTAATGACTCTATAATAGTAATGAGATTTTTAAGATCTAATATAATGTCTCGATTTAGTATTCCAAGAGCAATTATGAGTGATACGGGAACTTATTTTTGTAACAAAAACTTTGAGAAATTATTGAAAAGATATAGAGTGTTGCATAAGTTAGCTACCCCTTACCATCCGTGAACTAGTGGACAAGTTGAAAGTGCTAACAAGAAAATTAAAGGAATTTTAGAAAAAGTAGTAAACACCACTAGGAGAGACTAGTCAGATAAGCTAAGTGATTCTCTTTGAGCATATGGAACAACTTATAAAACAATATTAGGGACAACTCCATATAAATTAGTATATGGAAAGGCTTGTCATTTACCTGTGAAATTAGAACATAAAGTACTATGGGCACTTAAGCAATTGAATTTAAGTATAAAAATAGCAGGTAGTAATAGATAAGTACAATTTGTAGAGTTAGAGGAATTAAGAAATATGACTTATGAAAGTTCAAAAATAGCTAAAGAAAGGATGAAAGCTTGGCATAATAAAAGAATTTTACACAGAATATTTGATAAAGGACAAGAAGCTTTATTATATAATTCAAGACTACACTCTTTCCTAGGAAAATTGAAATCTAGATGGACTAGTCCATTTGTTATTAAACATGTTTATCCATATGGAGTAGTAGATTTGGAGGTTCCTCAAAGTCATGAAAATTTTAAAGTTAATGGTCAAAGATTAAAACATTTTCTAAAATATTCAGAGAGGAAAGATGTGGAGGTTGTTAACTTAGAAGAAGATTAAATGAGTACTAAAAATGTATATATAAAAAAAATAAATAAAAATAAAAAAATAAAAAAATAAAAAAATATAATATATAATAGATAATATAAATACAAACATAAACAATGAAATAATAAGTATATACACATGAAAGAAAAGAAAAGAAAAATATTTAGACTTCGTGGGCTAGCTACTGTGTTAAGTTATAAGGTATCAGTATAAAGTAATTATTCGAATTGTTAGCTACTGTGTTTTATTTTGAGTTACTTCACGGGTTACCGAGTTTACCCATGAAGTTAGTTCGCGGGTTATGTTGTTTACTCACGAGTTACGATGAAAAAAAAAGAAAAAAAAAGAAGAAAAGCATTATTGGGGATAAACTGCACATAAGTTCACAAGTTATCTAGTATACCCACGGACCACTCGCGGGTTATCACCCTGTTAACCAAATAAGGTTCTGTTTGTTGGGAAGTGTTATTTTTAAGCATAGGATTTACTGAAATTAAACAATGTTAATCATTTGAGTATGATTAAAAGGTGATTTCATAATTCAAATGATTAAAAGAGGATTTTAAAGATAAATACAATTTGGTGGATTGCTAAATGAATGGAAAATTTGAGAAGAAGGCAACCTATAGAACATGCATGATTGTAACAAAGTGTGTTCATAAAAATTAATTTCAATATAATGGTTTAATTTGAACAAGTTTTATGGATACTTCTCCATTGAACTGTTGAATGAAAAATTTTAGAAGGAAACAAACCACAGAACATATACAAGTGTAAACACACAAAATTAAAATTCAAAACACTTGCATTAAATATTAAAATGTTTACATCATGGGAGAGTTGTGTCTACAAATGTTTCAATTACATATAAGAATGAAAGGAAATTACAATTAATGCTTGGGAAGTCTAGATTTAAGTGCTGCCACTTCTTCCTTCAAAGCTACAATCTACTCTAAAACAGTGTCCATCTTTTCTAATATAGAGGCTGACCCTCTCTACTGTGAAGTGGATGGCTCACTGTGGATCCAAGGTGCCAAGTTGTCTTCCCTTGAGAATTGTTTCAAATCCTTGACAGTTAGCACCCTAGATTTTAACTTCTTCACTGCCCAGGAAGATAAATTGGAAGAGTTTAGCACCAACTGATAGATAAGATCACCATAAAATAACTTCTTTTTTATGTTGGTGATCTTTGAGATAAATATCTTATATCAATTCACCTGAATTTTATTTAATACTGCATAAGTTGCAATTTTCACAAAGATGGAAAGTTCCAAATCATGTCCAAATCTTTGGTAAATAGTTCTAATCAATATTAATGCAACCATATGAGCTTTACCATTCATATATTTCAGCCTATTGAACAAATTGATTCAAGGGTTAATGGCCATGCAATCCTTCATGTCTTGTTTTGACCATTCAACCATTGTAGAGGATTCTAGGATCTCTACACCCTCATTTCTTAATCCTAGGCTTTTATACACAAATTCAGGTGTTAAATGAATGTTTACCTCTATTACATTACTGACATGCACCCCATCCTCTTGATGCAAATTGGCATAGAAGGCCAGTACTAAATTTTCAGCTTTGAAATTATTACCTGACCTTGGGATAACCTTCAGCAACCCTTGAAAATCTAGCAATTCCTTGATTTCATCCATGAAATCAAAGTCCACTGGTCTGTTGAACAGGATATCAAAACCTTTTATTTGTTGGAATCAAATCCTGAGCCTCATCATTTTTGAAAATCACTGAATTTGCTTCTGTTTGCTGGGCTGGTTCTGTATATTGAGAAGAGGATGGTGCTGAAGGTTCTGCAGCTCCTGCACTCTATTCAGTGGGTGGAGAGTAAACCATTATTGCTCTAGTTTCCACTCCACTAGATTCAGTTATTTGCTCGGTAGTGAACTCTGACTACCCTAGATCCCCTTCTGTTGAGCATGGAATAGGAGGACTGTCAGTAGTCCCTCCTTCCTTTTCTTCTCCCTCAGAGGAGACAATCTCCTCTATTGGGGCATGCTATAATATATAAATACACACATAAGAAAAGAAAGTTAAAACTAAATTATGAAAAACTAAAAAAAAAGAAAAACAAAACTGAAAGGGAAAGTTAATTTGAAATTCTTACCTGACCCTCTTCTAAAGCAAAGAGTATTGCCTCATGAATGGTTTGATCTACCCCTTCAAAAGCATGGAGGTCTATTATAGGAACAATTGCTCCTACAATAGGTCTTTCCTCCTAAAATTTAAAATTAAACACAAATGAGACATGAACATTCAAATTACTTAAAAGTGGAGATTAAAGTCAAATTAAAATATAAGTGTTACCTAGAAATCCATCTAATTTTTAGTCTCTTCAATAGGAGGAATCTCTCTTGGGATTGATTCATCTGAGGAAGAAGGAAGTGTCTTCTTGTGCTGATGAAGATATACACCTAGGGTGAGATCATCATCACTATCTTCAGACCCCTTTTCCTCCTATCCTACTTTTGAAACATCACCCTCTTGTTGATCTCCCTCCACTTCTTGAAGTGTTTGATGTTATTGTTGTTGTTGTTGTTGTTGGTCTTCTTCTTCTTCTTCTTCTCTGTCCTCATGATGTTAATGTTCATCAATTATTCTTTCACCCTCTTATGGTACTAAAGGGCTAGCCAGATTATCACAAAAATGCATAAAATCGAACTCTTGTGGCTCTTCTTTGATGGCCACCTTTGCTACTTGCTGAAGGGCTTCAACTTCAGCCCTCTCAGCTACAAAAGAGGCCTTCTCGGCCATGTGTTTTCTCCACTCATAAAGAGCACACTAAGATGCAATTTCTAAAACCTCAAAACTCTCTCCCAATGAGAGATAGGTTTGCATGAAAAATTCATACTACTCCCTCTCATCTCTATCTTCAGGGAGGCATGCAAACACCATATCTATAGTGATATTAGATGCATTTAATTCTTTAGTGATAACAACATACAAAGTCTTCATGAACCACAGTTCAGCCCTCACATGGACTATATCTTGTGCAAAAATATTCTTGGGCCAAATAGCACATTCATCTCGCCATGCTTGTTGAGTGTGGTCATCAATGGCTTGGATTACTTCTAGGGGAAGGCGAGTGAATTCCCTTTGCACTTTTGTTCCAAAATGATTCAACTAATATTTCAAGTCTTTTAAAATCTTTTCTCTTGTTTTGGCATGAATGCGGCTACCTTTATGCCAATCCACAGCCGCCAGTTCAAATTTATCAAATTGCATCAACCTCATCCACTCCTCAGTAGAAACAGACCTCTTAGGTGTTGTTGTTTGCCACGGGCTTGCAAAATAGGTCTTTGTTTTAATCTTAATAAAACCACATGTGGCTAAACAAAACACCTCTTTATGAAACCAAAACATGCACCTCCTTCTAAATAATTCTTGGACCAACTAATTTCTAGGGTGAGCTAACCTCTCCTACCGTACTTCTCTTTTGATATGTGAAGCTATTTTCTCTTAAAGAAAATTTGGAATAACAAACGAAGCTTCCTTACTTTGCCTAAGACACTTGACTGTGTCTTCTTTTATCGTTTGCAGTTCTTGCTCCCTGATGACTGCTTTTATCTTCCGCTTGCCTTCATCATGCCACATTTGTGCGTTTAATCTGAACTTCTCGAAGTTCAGCATTTTAATCCAAGCAAAAGTTGACGATGAAGCAAGAGGAGGAGCACTGGAAGTTGTGGCCATGGCATGTATTGTGGAAGAAGGTGAATAGTTTCAACAGGTCGTGAAACAAGGGCTAATGCACGAAAGGGCATTAATGGTTTTTACAAGTTTAATCAGGTAATCGGATGATTAGATGGTGAGATTCAATACTAATTAGTAGATTACAAGTCTACCCACAAGATACCTCGTGGGTAAACACCCTGAGCCACGAAATACGTTTGTGGATGAGCTACAGCTGGTAGAATTTTTAGAAAATTATTGTGTAGTCATTTTAATCATATTAATACTCAAATATGGTACATTTATTTCATGACTATTAGATACATTGAGTTGATTCTCTTTCTGACTAAATGTACTGTTTTGTGCCAAATGAACTTTAGTGAGCAATGGAGATTCCCATAGATGTCTTACGCAAGGTTTTAAGTCATTTGCCAACGAGAGAAATATGCAAATTAAGTTATGTAAGCAAGGGTGTACCTGCATTCATTTCAGAGCATTACTTTTGTTTGCACCAAGCATACAAAATGAGAAATACAGTTAGTAGAGTGATTTTGTATGATGCACTTCCAAGAAAATATATGTATCATGAAATTGACTCTGAGGCAGGAATTCCACCCACATCACTAGAAGGAGTTTACAATATTTTAAGATGTAATGGTGGATTAATTATTTATAGGCATTATGGAGAATATTTTTCTAACAGAGCTGACATTGGGATTAAGAATCTTGCTACAAACATAGAACTGGTACTCCCAAACCCAAACAGAGAAAAGCATATCTTACTTGATTCAGGTGCAATTTTAACATTTAAGGGTACTAATAAAAGGACTATGCATAAATTATTTTATTGGAAGGAACCAGCTGAGATTTGGACTAATTGGCAGTATTTGTTGGTTTATCATTTTGACAAACATCAATGGCAACCAGTCAGAGAAGTTTATTTTAGAGGAAGATTGTCTCGCCTACACACCACTTGTGATTAAATTCTTGTAAAGAGAATAATGTGTGTCCGAAATATTTTAATTTCATCGCAAGTGTGTGGGTTTAGATGTAATTAGTGTGCAAGTACGGGTTTGTCCACAAGGATCAATTTTGATTGGTATTTAGCTAAATTGGTGTATTCAATTAATGGAACAAGTAATTATATTTTTTTAATCAATGTCACAATTGCTCTGTTCCAATTAATTGCTAGGATGCTCTTTAAACACTTATTAAATTTGCACCTTCTAATGAATTTTTCATTAACTTTAATTTCTTCAACACTTAGAATATTTTAATTTTTAAAATTAGTCTTTTAGTAAATGATTCGAATTTTGCACTAAAAGACTCTATCAAGTGAGTTTTACTTTCAAATATTTAATTCTTCTTAAGTCTTAATATTCTACACCTTAATTTGCATGTAATTTGTCGTTTAGCGCAGAAAAAGTACTAAACCCTCAAGATAGCTTGTGGGTAAACGTCTTTACCCTCAAACTTACTTGTGGGACGTGCGATAAAAGTGAGTTTCAGATGTCTAAACAGTACGATTTGAATTAGCTGAAACTTGTAGGAGTTGTTTGCTTATATTTTTGGTCTTTTTAAATATTTTAAAACACAACAGACAACATGAAGCATGCAACATAACACGTTACAAAAAACTTGTAGAAATAAAATGCAACATTCAACATTACATCAAAAATGAAATCATTCTCTAAATATCGTAACAGAGTTGATAAGATAGGTGTTTGTAAAATTGAGTGTAAATATAAAGGAAAAGTAAAAATAAAGGAAAAAGGAAAAGGAAAGAACACCTAATGCTCTACTATAATTTCTTCCTTCAAAACTTGCTCAGGTTGGGAACTTCTCCTTGTCTTTACTTTCAATACACTAGGTTGTCAATCTAGCAGGCCTTCCTTTTGACGTTGAAATGAGATTTTAGGTGTCACTCCGTAATTACACCAAGGAACAGAGGAGGAAGCAGCTAGCACCGAGAGTCTCTCCTTCAAGGATACGCTTAGGTTGAGAAAAAAATAGCATACACACCAAGGAATTGATTGGAGAAGAGGAGGTCGTCAATCTCCCATCGGAAGAAGTGAATGGGTGAAGATGGTAGATGGAGAAGATGGAGAATGCCCTGTAAATGGTGCTTTGAGGAAGAACAAGGGGGGGTGGGTAGTTTCATAGCTACGTGACTATTTTATAGGTTGAAAGAGTAGCAGTTCACGAGCTAGTAGTTAGCAAGGACATGGTGCACATCTGAACATGTGAGATTGTTCCATGCAAGCCCACTTCTTTACCTTCTCCATCCACGTTCTCCATGGTTGAGCTTCAGCTAAATTAAATTTCTCAGTTCTACTCTTATACAAATTTTCTTGCAATGCTCATCGAATTTCCCTACAAATACTTAAGGAATACCTTTTGTGAAACACATCACATTACAGGAGAAATAATTCATCATATTTAAACCTTAACTATAATTGTAATCGCTATTACATCAATGAAATTCATCGCACAGAATAAGCAGGGCATAGGCTCGCAAGTAACCTAGTTTACCCATGAGTAAGTTTGTGGTTTAACGAGTCAACCCTTGGACTCTACACTTAGACATAAATCGTGACTTCTTTCTATGAATTAATCATTTACCAACATCCTAAAGAGTCAATTATCAATCATTCATTCCATTTTTAGTAGGTAATCAACATAAATATAATTCATGACTTAAAACTTAATTCATGCATTATTAAAGTGAATAAGCATGCATAATGCTCAAAAGTATAGTTAACCTTGTAATCATCATTACTCAATACAAAATGTAACTAAAACTCATTAAAATGCATGAATTAATATCCATAAAATGCATACTTTTGAGTCTGAACATGTCCCTTATACTTAATTTTTGCTAGTCCCTTAGCAAAATACTAAAATAAGACTATTAAAATTGTGAAAGTAAAAAAGACTACTAAATAAAATTAACTAAAACTATGCTACGCCACTTTTGTAGGGAACTTGAGTACACTTAGTAGGTGCAGCAAGCTTTTAAACCCCTAGGTTACTCTAATGGCAGAGTTGTGTCTTTAAAGGGTTTTGAGTGGATACACCCACAAAGTCTAAAAAAATAAAAGAGAGAGAGAGAGAGAGAGAGAGAGAGAGAGAGAGGGAGAAATAGAACCAACCAAAAGATCATTTGAATAACTTGTTGCTATAAAAATTTCAGGGGAATGAGGTGGCTCAGTCTTACAACACTCTCTCTCCTTGCCCTCAAACTAAATAGACTCACTTTAAAATGTGAACAAGGAGTCACCTATTCATAAGAACCATCTGTCTTTTGCAAGCAAGAGGAATTCACACCTTCACCACTCTCAATCAGAAATTAAATCATTAAAACAGACACACATCTCACCAACAAAAGAGGGTAATTTGAGATATTCCCTTCCTTTCTAAGATAATGGAAAATGCTTTGGCTGGTAGACAAGTGTCTTGCTCCTACACAACACTTGTGATTAAACTCTTGTTGAAATTGTGTGTGCGAAATGTTTTAATTTCACCGCAAATGCACGCATTCAGATGTAATTAGTGTGCAAATACAGGTTTGTCCACAGGGATCAGTTTTGCTTAGTGTTTAGCTAAATTGGTGTATTCAATTAATGGAACAAGTAATTATATTTCTTTTAAGCATTGTCACAGTTGCTCTATTCCAATTAATTGTTAGGATGCTCTTTAAATACTTATTAAATCGAACCTTCTAGAGAATTTTTCATTAACATTAATTTTTTCACCACTTAGAATATTTTGATTTTTAAAATTAGTCATTTAGTAAATGATTCAAATTTTGCACTAAAAGACTCTATCTAGTGAGTTTTACTTTTAAATATTTAATTCTTCTTAAATCTTTACATTATACACTTCAGTTTGCATGTAATTTGTCATTTTACGCAGAGAAGGCACTAAACCCTTGAGGTGGCTCATGGGTAAATGTCTTTACCTTCGAACTTACTCGAGGGTTGTGCGATAAAAGTGAGTTTCAGATGTTTAAACAGTACAATTTGAATTAGCTGAAACTTGTAAGAGTTATATACTTATATTTTTGGTCTTTTTAAATATCTTAAAACACAATTGACAACATAATGTATGAGACACAACATAGTACGAATAACTTGTAGAAATAAAATACAACATTCAACATTACACTAAATATGAAATCATTCTCTAAATATCGTAACTGAGTTGATAAGATGAGTGTTTGTAAATTTAAGTGTAAATATAAAAGAAAAGTAAAAATAAAGGAAAAGGAAAGAACACCTAATGCTTCACTATAATTTCTTCCTTCGAAACTTACTCAGGTTGAGAACTTTTCTTTGTCTTTACTTTCGGTTCACCTAGTCGTAAATCTGGCAAGCCTTCCTTTCAACCTTGAAATGAGATTTTGGGCGTCACTCCGTAATTACACCAATGAACAGAGGAGTAAGCAGCTGGCGTCAAAAGTCTCTCCTTCAAGGATACGCTTAGGTTTAGAAAAGAACAATAAATACACTAAGGAAGTGATTGGAGAAGAGGAGGTTGTCAATCTCCTCTCAGAAGAAGTGAGTGGGTGGAAGGTGGAAGATGGAGAAGATGGAGAATGCCCTATAAATGGTGATTTGAGGAAGAAGAGTGGGTGGTAGTTTCATGGCTACGGGACTATTTTATAAGTTAAAGGAGTGGCAGTTCACGAGCTAGCAGTTAACAAGGATGTGGTGCACATCTGGACGTGTGAGATTGTTCCATGCAAGCCCGCTTCTTTACCCTATCTGTCCACATTTTCCATGGTTGAGCTTCAGTTAAATTAAATTTCTCAATTCAACTCTTATACAAATTTCCCTACAATTTCTCATCAAATTTCCTAGCAAATACTTAAGGAATACCTTTCGTGAAACGCATCATATTATAGGAGAAAAAATTCATAACATTTAAACCTTAACTATAATTATAATCGCTATTACATCAATGAAATTCATCACATAGAATAAGCAGGGCACAGGCTCGAGGGTAATCCAGTTTACCCTCACGTAAGTTCATGGATTAACAGCTCAATCCTCGGACTTTGCACTTAGACATAAATTAGGAATTTTTTCCGTGAATTAATCAATTTGCTAGCAACCTAAAGAGTCAATTATCAATCAATCATTTCATTTTTAGTAGGTAATCACCACAAATATAATTCACAACTTAAATCTTAATTCATGCATCATTAAAGTGAATAAACGTGCACAATCCTCAAAAGTATAGTTAACCTTGTAATTATCATTATTCAATGTAAAATGCAACTAAAACTCATTAAAACGTAGGAATTAATATCCATAAAATGCACACTTTTGAGTCTAAACAAGTCCCCCATACTTAAGTTTCTCTAGTTCTTTACCAAAATACTAAAATAAGACTATAAAAACTATGAAAGTAATAAAGATTACTAAATAAAATTAATTAAAACTATGCTAGGCCACTTTCATAGGGAACACGACTACACTTAACAGATGCAGCAAGCCTTTAAACCCCTAGGTTACCATAGTGGCAGAGTTGTGTCTCCAGAGGGTTTTTAGTGGATACACCCACAAAGTCCAAAAAGATAAAGAGAGAGAGAGAGAGA
>JAMKPZ010000557.1:0-84332 GCA_024699675.1 Amphibolis antarctica | reverse complement strand
TGGTAATACACTTTCTAACATTAAATATAATGAATTCCACCTATGTTGAATATTTAAAGAGAATTTTTTATGCGGCATTTCAAAAGTATCACATGTTTTATCAAATTGTTGCTACCGCTTTCCTGAACTAGTTATAAAACTTATAGCATCCCTAATAAGTTCAATATAAATTTCAATTTCTTTTACACATGATTGTACAATAATATTAATTATGTGACACATACATCTTTGGTGAAATAATTTAAAACCAATTGGTGGACTTATTCTAGTTTTAAATATTGGTATTGTTGCAGTATTATTAGTTGCATTATCAAAAGTTATACTACCTATTTTATTTCTACTTTCATATAAATCAAAAATTTCCATAATGTTTGCAAAAAATGTTTCAACAGTACGTGGATGTTGAATTTTTCTAAATCCATTTAATCTTTTTTGTAAAGTCCAATTTTGATTAATATAATGTGCAGTTACAGCTATGTACCCATCCTTAATTTTACCTGACCAAATATCTGAAATGCATACTATACATGTCATTATTGTACTCATAACATTAATAAGTTCTAATCTAAGCTTATTAAATGAAATCATAATATTTGACTCAATAGTATTTCTAGATACACGTTTATATTGTAGACAATATGCTTTACTAATATAATTATTAAAACGTTTATTTCCTCCAAAACTTATTGGTAAATCTTCTGAACAAATAAATCTAGCATGTAAGTCCCTAGCCCTTTCAAAATCATAAGTCCATGAACTAACACTACCTTCAGGAGTAAAAGAAAGTTGGGTTTGAATTGTTTTATCCTTATTCCTATTTTCACATGTACTAATATGCCTAGTTAAATGACCTGTACCGCCAGACGTTTTGCAAGAGAAGTCAGCGTTACAGAGGTTGCAAAAGACTCGTTCCTCTTCTGTGCCGTTCAGCATACCTTTCATTATGATTGTGTACTTTGACCAGATGGAAGCTCTCTTTCGAGACTTTTTCGACGACACAATTGAAGTTGAAGCTCTAGTAGTCTCCATTGACGGCGTTACTTCAACTTCAGGAAAGTTTTCTTGAGGATATCCGTAGCCTTCAGAACTTTGGCCTTGGTAGTGTGCTATTGTTTGTGACTTGAGTGAGAAAATTTGAGAAATTGAGAATTGAGAATTGAGAATAGAATTTGGAGAATTTGGAGTAAAGGAGATGAAGAGCGAGTTGGGTGAAAAATAAAATCCAACTCCCTCAATTTATAGAGAAAAGTTGGTTGAGTAGTTGAGGCGGAAGCCGACCGTTTCACTCAGCAGCTGGTCACCCATTGGGCGGAAGCGGGCCACCCGTTGCGTGGAATTGGGCCGCCCGTTGGGCGAAAGCATGTCAATGGTTGCTATGTCAGCACGTTGCACCTTGCAAGTCATGACCTAGTGGCCAACCCAGGCACAAACCGCATGGTTCCCCATCGGCCCATCCCGCCTACCCGCACATGCGACCGTTCACTCTGGCTGCCGGCCCAATGACTCGACGGCCTATCCCTCCGCCGGCCACACAACTTGTTCTGCCCCCTCCCGTGCACCGGCGCACGCGACCGTTCACCCCGACTACCGGTTCAATGACCCATTGGCCAGTCCCCCCGCCAGCCACATGACCCGTTTTGCCTCCTCTTGCGCACACGACCGTTCACCCCGCCGACCGCACAACTCGGTGGCCCATCATCCTCCTGGAAACACGACCCGTTCAGCTCCCTCCTGCGCATCGATGCATGCGACCTTTCACCCCGACTGCCAGCCTAATGACCCGACGGTCAGCCGCACAACCCGACAACCGGCCTAGTGACTCGACGGCCCATCCCCCCGTCGGTGACACGACTCGTTTAGCTCCCTCCCGCGTATGCGACCGTTCATCCTGACTGTCGGCCCAATGACCCGGTGGCCAGTCCCCCCGCTGGCCACATGACCCATTCTGCCTCCTACCGCGTGCACGACTGTTCACCCCGTCGGCCGCACAACCCGGTGGCCTATCCCCCCCGCACAACCCAGTGGCCTATCTCGTGCTGGGTCGGGTCGTGCCTATTTCGTGTTAGAATTTATGCCATGCCGGCACAGCATGAACGACCTGGAGGTCCAGCCCAAGCACGACCCACGGCACGAAAAATTTTCGTGTTGTGCCGTTGACTGGCACAGTTTGACCATGTCGGGCCGTGCTGGGCCGTGCCAGCACGGCCCATTGACGAGTCTACGCAAGCCCACATGACTGATGATCGAAGCTCCTCCTTCACCTTTGGTCGATGATCCGCCACATGGGTCGTCTCCTTCACCTCCAACCAACTGCGCAAGCCCACATGGCTGATGATCAAAGCTCCTTTATCGTTGTTCAAAGATATTTAGTTCATATTTTTTATACACTAATTATGTTGAATTGTTTATAAATTCTTATTATCATTGTATTTTTATGAATATTTCATTATTTTACGGAACTCTACATTGTTATTAATAATATGCACTATGATAACTGTACTTACATCATATTAATGCATGACATATAATAAATGAACTTAACTTTCATTATATTTTTTGCGTCATGTATTAATATTGCATGCTAATTTGGGTCGCACGTAATATATTATGAAATTACATGCTTAAGAATTATTTCAAGTAAAAGTAATGCTTAAGTTAAGATGGAAACATCTAATATGCATTATTCATGTTTGATATGCATAGATTAACTTCAATTGATGTTGTAGTGAGGAAGTGAGGAATTTCCCCCATTGCTTCAAGGGTCTCAAGTGAGGAAGTGAGGAATTTCCCCCTTCCATCCTCTCTTATTTTTGTTTTAGCAACGAAATTTGAAGTGTCTAAAGGCAGATTTCATGCATTTTCGTTGTATGTATGTTTAACTTCAATGCATAGTTGTTTCTTGATCAAATCTATGTGAATCTTAGTTAGTTTAGCTCCTTACTACTTCTTTAATAGTATGCTACCTTAGCAGGTTTAACTCAAAGTCTAACATAGCTTAATGGTGTTGAATGTGCGCAAGCATGCATGATGAGTTTTGTTTGATGTGCTAAAGGTTATATTGAATTCATGCTTGTGCTTGATCGATTTCTTTGGATCTCTTGTGCTAAATAGTTAGTGAATTTAATGTTTTGAATGTGGATTCAATTTGAAGAAAATTTTCGTGTGCTTTTGTTAAGCTAATTTACAAGCTTAAATGAAAATTAGGATGCATGTTAGAATTCTGGTTGGAATATTTGCATGCTTCACTTACTTAAAGTGTAACAAATTCAATTCAAAGTGTTGTTCGCTGGAAATTAATGATTTAGCATGTTTGTTCGAAGTACCATACAATTACATATTGCATATTCAGTAATGAGATAATGCATGCTACATCAGTGGTAGTAAGAACAAGTTAGTGTTGCATTGTTGCATGTGCACTAAATTCTGTTTCGATATTCCAAGTTGCTTCCAAGTGCATATATAAGTTTTTGTGACTTGATTGTAATTTTTAACTTGTGTGAACTTATTGATTTGTTAGGAAAAGCAAGTTTATAAAGTTTTTCAAAGGTCCAAATAAGAGTTTAAGTAGATTTAGTTGCATGCTTGAAGTTCTAGTCACATAGCAAACTATACTTGGATCGTAATTGTTATTGCTATTTTGTTTTGCATTTTTGGATTCCTATTATCATTGCATGCTAAAGTGTTGTACTTCTTGAAATCTAAATATTAATACCTTTCCTTGTGGAATTAATCTGCACTTATTGTGTTTGCATAAGACGTTGTGCACTTGTGGTAAAATCAAAGTTAATTCTTCCAAACAGCCACTCACCGTTGCAACGTTGCCAACCCTCTTCGCAAGAGCCTGTTGGAATGCGCAATCACTTAACGATTCACCTCCTCAACCATCAGCCACCCACACAAATGGTCACTAATTCATCTGAATCCTCACATGGTTGCCGCCTGTGTAGGTAAAGTAGTTTCTTTAGTTGTTTGCTTGGAAGAAAGGGGGTGTTGTGTGATAGGCTTTTTTAGGGAGCATGTGCATGGGTAAATTTTTTTCAAATGCAATCTTAATTTTTGCGTGAAAAACTCTCTCCCAAAGTGGGTTTTCTAAATGCAACCTTAATTTTTCGTGATGTATACAAATAACCTTATAATTTTTCACGAAATTGTGAAGAAAAGCATAAAAAAGATGTGCACATGTTTGGATTGACATACATGCATGCATTTGGGGAGAATTTTAGTTAACTTTGAGAGTTAGATAGAACTAAAATTGAAATTAGTTTTATAAATTTGTACATTAATAATAACATTAGAAATGATTTTAAAAGTCAATTGAAGTCGATCTTAAACAAGACTTACCTCACCAAGACACTCCTTTCCAGCATGCCCTGGCACCTTTTGAAAGATTGTTGTTGGTACGACTTCATCTACATATGAAATCTTCATATGAACGCATCTACAACATGATCTATCTCATCATCCAACTTGAAATTAGGTCTATCACAGACCTAGTGCAACCTTCAACCCCATCATCATCTTCATCGACAAGCGAATGCCCTACATCTTGTCCTCCTCACTTGCTTCTCCATCATGGTACTCTTCTTCCTATACTTTTTCATCTCTATCTCACAGTAAGGTGAAAAGTTGTGCCTCATCATCATCGTCTTCCTCCTCATTGTAGCCACTCGATGCATGGGTTTTGCAAGAAACAATAGAGCCTAGCACAACCATCTTATTATGGAGGATGTTGAGGTGACATTTATTCTTTTAGAATTAATGTGAAATCATGTGAAATGATAAGAAATAATAATTAAATTTTATTATTTTTTACTAATTTTAAAAGTACAAACATCATCGAATATCTCATGACATCTATCTTGTTCTTCGCAATTATGGACTTGCTTTCACTAGTGATGTTATCACAGAGGCCACCTGCCCAAAGAAGAGAAAAGCTATAGTACCTTCCATCTTCACTGCTCCACCTTCATTATCGAGAACCATATAGATGTGGTTTCGTTTGATTCTAACTTTATTATAGAATTAATATAAAAGTTGAAGTTAAGAGTAATGAAAAAGAAAAGAAAAGGTGCTTCCATCCATTTGTTTTCAAGACACCTAGAGGATATGCTATTTTGCAGCAATATAACAGTAGGACAAGATGATCTCAATCGTTCGTTTCAAATTCAAATGTTGTCGTCTCTCAAGTTGCTCTACCCACAAAGATTTGCTGCAAAGAGGGATCATGGATGTCCTTTATTAAAGTTAATTATTATGTTTTATGTTAGTTATTTTTCTTAATTATGTTAGTTATCCATAATTGATAATAATAATAATTATTACTACCAATCATGATATTGGTGAAAACATTATTAATATTAATATTGTTAACATGATTTAAGATAATACTGAGGATATTAGATCAAATAATTCTTATTGTCATTGCAATAATACGAATGAGTTTCTTTGATCATTCCAGTAAGTTTTCAGGATGAAATTAATTATAACTTAAAATGATCAAGTTATTAGCTCAAATGATTATATATTATAAAGTGATACTTTTAAATGACAAAAAAAGTTGTAAATAAAAAAATTTGGAAACGAGTGTGTGCATAATTGCATTCCAAATAAAGAAATAAAATAAGAAAGTTGACAAATATGTAATGAAAATAACAAAACAATAAGTAAATTTAATATTAATAACATTAATTAAAATTAAGAGAATTATAGTGCTATATATTGCAAGTAATAAATTGAACCAAGAAGACTCAAGCTACATACAAGAAAACAAATAAAAATTAAGAACCTTCACTGAATATTAAATAATAAAAATTTAGTTATTCACAAATGCAATGTGGAAAGAAAGAAGAAAATGGTGAGAGGTGAATGTGAGAAAAGATATAATTTGTGATTATATCTTTAAGATATAAAACTATTTTAATGTGATTATTTGCATGAAAAATCAATAAAATATCGAATAATTTGTACTGCTACTTATAAAATTGTATTTTAAAAAACCATATTTAAAAAGTATTTATATTTAATTCTTCCAAATTCTATTTTCGTCTATATATAAATTTTCATAAGACAATCTTAAAATTTTCTGAAGTTTCTGATTTTTCATTTCCTTTTTCAATTAAATTCTCCTTTATTGAATTTCAAACAGACTCAAAAGCCTGTCGTGTGAATTTGAACTACTAAAAAAGGACAAGGCAACAACGTCCTTGGCTAGATAACAGAAGTCTTGTTATCTAGCTTTCCATTTTGTTCGCATGGTAAATGCTACATTTGCGTGTATTCAAGTCACAGAAATAGGTTAATAGATTGTAGTGACCCTTGTTAAAATAAGCATTCACCTCGACTGAACCATATTTGAACCATACAGGAATCAAAGAGCGTTACAGTACAAGTCAAATAAATACAAAGGGAAAATAAAAATGGAACATCAAAAAATTGGTTCGAAATGCTTCTACTACTCTAGAAAATGACTTTGGAATGCCGCCAATTGGATATTGTTTCCGAGGTTTTCTCACCAGTAATCCCTACAAGAACATATTCCACCTTTAAAATGATGAAATCTATGGGAATCTCTGAAGACAATCACCCTGTCTGTAGCCTTAGAAACAAACTTAGCAAAGGTGTGGCAATCCACACAAACACCAAGATTCCTGTGAACCAGAATCTCACTTTCAGGGGAAGAGTTGAGAACCCCAAAAGCAATTGCTAGTTTCTCACTGTGTTTGTACAGCAATTCCTCCTTAGTTTCCTCATCTATGTCGTGCAACACTAGGCTTGTACTGGGAATATACCCTTCTTTTTTAGCACTTTCAGTCAAGCTCTCAAGTACTTTGTAAATCTCATCCGTTTGTGGATCTGATTGATCCCCAAGTAAGAATTTATGGACACTGTTATTCACCCTAACAAATGAGTGACCTCTTGCTTTTGTTATACCTCTCTCATTCATCATAACTTCAATTTGATCAGCTTCATCCTGTTTGCCTAATAACTTGTATATGTTCAAGAGTATAATATAGCTACTTACGATGGTAGGATCCAGGTCAAGAAGACCTTTTGCCGCTAGCTCCGCAACCTCTATGTTTGAGTTTACTCTGCATGCTCTCAACAGGGCTCTCCATATGCTGGGATCTGGCTCTATTGGCATGTCCTTGATGAATTCTTGAGCTTCGTTCAGCTTCCCACCTCGTGCAATGAGATCAACCATACATGCATAATGCTGCGGTTTCAGAACAACACTGAATTCTTCATTCATAGAGTTGAAGAACTTCCAACCTTCATCTACCAAACCTGCATGACTGCAAGCAGACAAAACTGATAACATTGTATTGTCATCTGGTCTCATGGAAGATTTCATCTGATCAAAGAGTTCAAGGGCATCCTTTCCATTGCCATTCATTCCATATCCAGAAATCATGGTACTCCATGATGCCACGTCTCTTTCAAGCATTTGGTTAAAAATCCTACGGCCAATTTCTAAACTACCACATTTCACATACATATCGATTAGAGCATTCTCTAACCCTACATCAGGTCTGACAAGAGCCTTCAGTGTGATACCATGAATAGAACGGGCAAGAGTAAGAGAAGCAAAACTTGAACAAGCACATATTATCATATGGAATGTCAAATGATCTGGAAGAATTCCCTGCATCTTCATTTCTTCAAACATTGTTAAAGCATCTATTGGCGAGTCAGACTCTGCATAACCTTTTATCAACCAATTCCAAGCCCGCAAATCCCTGTCATCCATCTTATCAAACAAACTTCTTGCTGTTTCAATCATTCCACATCTAACATACATACACAGAACAGCGTTCTGCACGACAACATCTGACCAAAATCCGCCGTCAACAACCAATCGGTAAACCATATCAGCATCATCACTTCTCAAGACACAAGACAGCACGTTCATCAGTGCACCTCTATTTGGCTGAATACCCTCGCCCAACATCTGTGAAAACAGAGAAAAGGCCTCTTCAGATCTCCCATTCTGTCCATATGCCCCAATCATCGCGCTCCATGACACAACAGTCCTTTCACGCATTTCAGCGAACAGCTTCCTTGCGTCCTCGAGGTATCCACATTTCCCGTACATCCCGATCAAGGCGTTGATCACCGATAAATTTCCGCTAAATCCATCCTCTTCTGCCTCTCTATGAACCCTCCTCCCTTCCGTCAGATCTCTGAGTTGAGAACACGCCCTGATCACAACCGGGTAGGTGTGGGGACCGGGGAAGGTCCCGGCGGCGCGCATCTCGCGATAGAGCTCGATGGCACGGTAGTGGGGCCCGTTCTCGGTGTACCCGCGGATGAGAGAGTTCCAAAGGGATGGATCGGAGTGAGTGGCGGCGTTGGAGAAGAGTGTTTGGGCGTGATGGAGGGAGTTGAGGCCGGAGTACTGGGAGATGAGGTGGTTGGTGAGGAACGGGAAGGTGGGATGCAGGTCGGAGCGGAGCATGGCTGCGTGGATGGACTTCAGGTGGAGAACAGAGGCGCACTGCTTGATCATGGTGGCGCAGCTGCCGGCGGTGAGACGGCGATCCATCGAGTGGCGGCGGATGAGCAATGGCACATCCGAGGCAACAGGTAGTATAGTTTTGTTAAAATGTAATTTTAATATCCTATCAATGTATCAAAATAAATGTAATTTTGTTATATTGTAATTTATATATAGATGCTTTCGTTTATTATTAATTAATTTTTATAAAAAATATAATTTTAATATTATATAACAATAAATTTACATACGATTGACTTTATTTATAAAATTAACTTTAATTATAATTTTAAACGTAAATAATATTTTTAACATAAAAAATAGAAAAATATCATCTTATAAAAAAAATAAATTCTTTAGTGATGTTACTAAAGTGTCATATTTAATGATACTACTTTTGGATGATTCAAATTAAATTTGACTAATTATATAAAATAAGTTTATATAATTATGAAGTAATTATATGAAGTATTGTTCATCAGAATATTATATAGATTTAATGTAACATATAGATTTAATGTAACGAGGAAAAATATTATAAATACATAATCTATATGAATTTAATGTAAATAGTTAAAAGTCATACTATTAAAGATAACACTTTAAAGAGATTTGTATCTTTAAAATGAATGAAAAAGAAAATTTAAAAATTTCTTATTATTAAAATTTTAAAAATCCGAAATAAAAAATTTTATGAAATAATTTATATACTTTATAAAAATATAAATATTTAATTTTAATTTTTAAAAATTTAAAATATTCTAAAATTTTACCAATTTAATAATAAACCTTTTTTTTTTCACTAACAGAAAACCCCTTCTAATGTCATTTCCCCGAAAGAAAACCACTAAAAGAAGTCATTTGTGCCTTAAAAAAGAAAAATAGTAGAACTTCAGATGACACCGCGCTTGCCGCTCTCGCTGGTGCTCGCGGCGTTTGCCTCCAAACCCCCAAAACCCCCGTCGCCACACTTCGCCGCCTCTCCCAAATTCACAGCGCCACAGCCCCACCTTGCAACCATCTCCATCATCTCCATGGCGAAAACCCTAGACGAGTCGGACGTCGGTATCTGCTGCTACGTCTCCTGCCTTCCCGGCTTCCGAGGCATCCTCAAACAGAGGTCCGAAACTCCATCTCAACCATTCCCAGTGCCACGATTCGTACTTCCTTCGCGGCTTGTAAAGGCCGGGCCTTTGGTGCAGGTACTCGGATTTCATAGTGCACGAGGTGGATCCCGAGGGGACGATCGTGAGACTTAACTCCTTGGATCTTCCCGCCGTGGTTAGTCAGTTTGGTGTCGGTATTTTGCGTGTTGTTTCCATTTGTGGTTAGATGTTGATTCTGTTGAATAGGATTGCGAGGAGGGAGAGGAAAATATTTCTGCTTTGGGTGGTCAATGTTATGCCAATGAGATAGAGGCGTTTCGATCCCTTTCCGGGGAGGCGGACGCCGAAATGCTGGAAAGCTTCATTGCCACAGTTGGAAATAGCGTTGAGAAGGACGAATCCCCTGCCTTTATAGTTCTTACACCGGATGCAGACAAAGCCCACAGAGCAGTTGATTTCCTACTTTCGTTTCGAATGCCTCTTGGATTTTCCAGGCCTTTTCCATTTTATTCGTCTCTTACTTTTTATCTCTTCTTGTTCCTTATTTTTCCAGAAAATTCACGCTTTCTTCAAGAAAAGCTTTAAGTTTCTGATCACAGATACCATTGAAGAACCAGGGAATATGAAACGGATTAGGGTTAGGTTTTGTCCAGCTGGGAGAGGAGACAATGGTCGAGGCAGTAGAAAGAGGAAAGGGAGGGATGATAGAGGTTCAAAGGATGGCATCAATTTTGATAGCAGAGGCTCTGATTATTGGCCGGAACATCTTGGCAAGTTCCTCAGGTACATGAATGCCATATTTTAAAGCATCATTTTGAGCAAGCTTTCATGATATTCATAGTTTCGTAGCCTGTTTCTTGAGGATGCATATTTTGATTTTTTTTTACCTTTATGTTAATTTCTAATTTCTTAACCATTTCAAAATCTGAATTACTCACCTGTGGTTTGGATGGAAATCAAGTGTGGTGCTTAAAAAAGATATTCATCCCCATGGGTTGTGGTTGGACTGAGTCAGCCCCATGAACTGACACAATAAAATCAAATAAGTACAACCAATTTTTATTTATATAATTTGAATTTGACGTTTATGTGGAGACTTGGAAGTGGTAAACGTTGTATATTGGTTTAAATCATCTGAACCAGTGGTTTGACCACAATGTAAGCCTGATTTATTTTTCTCAACTGATGATATGACGATGATTATTTGCAAAAAATGACATGATGAATATTTAAATCACAAGCAATAAATTTTTTCTTCAATGAATGATTGGTCTAAAGCTTGATTGGAAGGCCATTCCTCACTTATCTCACACTTTGTGTTTGCATCTGTTAGGATTGGACCCCTCACTAGAGGGGGCTGAATAGTGAATTATTAAAGTTGTTTACAATTAAAAACAAGAATTTGTAGCAGAAATAAAGAACACAAGAATTTTTTAGGTGGTTCTTCAATTGAGTATGTCTACTCTCAAGCTTATGAAGCTTGAGCTTATACTAATCTATTATATTTCAGTAGTACAAATGTGTATTTGAGGTATAACAGACCAACCAACCTCAACCACTCTAGTGTTTTCTAGTAAAAACACTATAAACCGACTACCCCTTAAACTCCAGAAGTACCTTTGTGTTTTCAAGTCAAAATACAAATAAACCAACTACAACAATATTGCTTCACACAACAAAATCAAATACAACTTACAGATCATGAGTTGTTCTTGCTCTAGTGAGAGATGCAGAAAGCTAAGTGTAGAGAATCTCAATTGGAAGCCTGACAATACAAATGCAAGAGCTATGAATGCCTTAAGTGCTTGATTGTGAGTCATAGAGATCGTATATCAGTGTTGTGTAAGATGTTCTAATGTTTTCTATAGGAATGTATATATATAGGATTTTTAGGGGTGCTTTAACGACTAGTTTTCTTTATAGATCAAGTTAAAGTTCTAATGAAATGTCGATCCGTTTTTGTAACTACTAGTTCTACTTTATAGAACGGACAAACATTTTAATAAAACATTGATCCATTTTTGTAATAGTTAGTGCAACAGAGTTTTTTAGGTAGATTGTTCATTCGTTAAATTGCCCTGAAAAACCTTGCCTAAAATGCAAGTATAGAACAGACTAACATTTTGTTTGAATGTTGGTCCGTTTTATTGATAACTAGGTTCTTTCAGGGATAACAACCTTGCCTAAAATGCAAGTATAGAACAGACTAACATTTTGTTTGAATGTTGGTCCGTTTTATTGATAACTAGGTTCTTTCAGGGATAACAGCTAGAAACATAAACAAACATTGTTCCACCCGATTAGTTTGAAATTCCCTAACAAAGTGAATGTTTAGACTGGACTAACGTTTTTCAGATCATTGGTTTGTTTGTTGGCACTTAGACAAATGAATATAAGGAGAAATGTGATCATATTGGTTGGTCCCACTGATCAGTATTCGGTCAGATCATAAAATGCAATTCTCAAGACATGGGAAGTTCTATATACCGTTTGGTTACATTGCTTGGTAGGACAGATGCACAGTACTCATGAAATACAATGCAACTCTAACTTAGTATGATGTTCAGTCGCACTGCTGGTTTGTACTGTTTGGTACATCAAAAAGCTTAACTAATAGGCAACACAAGATGTATAACGTTGCCATCGATTAGTCACATTGGACTAAAATCTTGACATACCAACTTATAGTCTAAGTTTAAAAATTCAGTCTAAGAGAAAAATGTTGATGCATTGTTCAGTCACACTGGTCGGTTGCATTGGACCATGTCTTGGTTTACCACTTGAAGTTTCAGTTAGACCATCCATCTTTCGGTCACATCTATTGATTGTGCCACCTAACAACTTGACTTACTAAATGAGGGTTCAGGAACATTGGTTTGTTTTGTAGGATCATTAGTCTGTTTATCTTGAACTACTGCGAAGTATTCTAAGTGTCTGTCTAGATACGTAGGTCCATTTTATAGGAGCATTGGTCCATTTTTTTAAACATGTACTATGTGTTGTAAGTGTAGGTGTGATGTGCTAAACACCTATCTAGAAATGCAACTAAACACCCTAGAGCAAGAGCTTAATAGCTTCAAGTATATCACTTAATAGCTTCATGTGTACACATATGGCTTCACTTGTATACATATAAGTTTTTCATACAATTAATATGAGTTTTGCATCATCAAAATCAGGGACATGTTTTCTAACAAGTTCAACTCTTGCTCACATGTATAAAATCTTTAGTCATAAAATAGTCTTCCATTGTTATTTTATCATAATTTCTGTAACCTAGATAAATTCCATCCACACATTTCTATAGATTTTTTAAGGAGTACATATATTTAAAAAATGTTGTGGAATTGTTTTTTTAAATTGCTAAGATGTAATCACCAAGATTTGACATTTGATGAGTAATATATAGCTACACAATCAAAGAAAATTCAGCTAAATAGAGTTATTTAAATGTTATATATCTATTGCTATATTATATAATGAATAGGTATTGATTTGTTGGAGTTATAGGTTGCATTTGGGAACAATGTTTTCAACTTCAGGAGCAGCAAAAAATGATTTTTACAACTTTTCAAAACAAACACTCACAATGGCCTTGACTCTTGCACCGCTCGAAAAGACGGGTCACAAGAATTGATGTCTTTTAATATTTAAATAAGTGATGTTAATGTTGAAATTATATTTTTTAATGTTGATATGATTAGATGTTCACGTTGAAATTATATTTTTTAATGTTGTTGTGATTGAATGTTAATGTTGAAATTGTAATTTTTAATGTTGATGTAATTGAATGTTATGATAATGTTAATATAAAAAAGTTGTTTCGGAAATCCACCCATGTCATCATGACATTGGAAGTGATTTTTAGATGGGGGAGTGGTATTCCCAAACGAAGTCATAATTATGAATTTGAATTTTTCAAATCAACATTTTGAAAATTTGTGGAGTGAGAACCTTACATTTTATTTTTGTGAGTGATAATGTTGTTTTCTATATTATTTCTGTATTTGACGCTCTTTTCCCCATGATGTAACTTTTTTTTTTTTCATCTACCATTTATCGGTTAGCATACGTTCTTATTGCATAGGTTCCATCTTTTTAAGGAGAACAAAGATACCCAAGAAGCTTTGGGAGTGATAGGAAAGATGCTAGGTATTCAGGTACTTTCCAATGCTTTGACCCTTAAACTATGCTTAATTTTTAGCATATACTAAGAAAAAGGAAAAAAGGCATATGCTACACTCTTGTTGATATTGTATAAGAAATCTTTGTGATTTGGTTGTGCTTACGATTTATCATGTAAAATTTCTATGGTTGTTGTTGATTGGTGTTATATGCACACATCATTATCATTTTTTAATTGAAGAGGGATCCAGATCAGAAGCAATGATATCTTGTTCTATTTTTTTAATGACATTGTATGATGGAAGGTTGCATGAAGAGCAAAAACCGTTGGCATGGTTCACCACATTATTGCCAGCATCCATTTGAACAAACTTCCAATTTGATCAACAAGTGCTACACAAACAAAGAAACATTAATCAACTATCTTTGGCCAGTGAGCTATTTGGTAATCAATTGGATAATGCAGTGAATCAATCATTATCTAGTCCCTATTTTAAGAAATAACAAACTAAAGATTGATTCCTTTCATGAATGTCACTTGATTGGTAAAGATAGTTGAAACCTAAGCTAAGCAAATGATTATTACATCCTCTTGGTTGGCCAATCATTTGAATAAAATACTTGTGTTTCATTGTAATTCCTAGATTCTAAGTGAGTTTTAAGTGCCTAAGATTTTGTTATTAATGAAGCAATTTATAATAGAAGAATTTCGACTTGGGTTACGGCTAACTCAATGAAATATTGTTCATCAGAGAAATTATTATATAAATGAGGGTTTGTATAGGACGAATGGTCCCACATTGGAAATAATACCGATGTTGATCTAGCTTATAACATAGTTGAGAACCCTTCAATTACTTAGCTAAGTTTTGTTGGAATATGGAACCTTTGTATTGTATTTATAAACAATAATTTCACTGTTATATAATTAATGATTCATTTATATAAATAAAACTTGCTAACGGTCTTTCTAGCTTATTGAAATGATTTAATGTCCTGTCGCAGATACGCTCATTTGGATTTGCTGGCACGAAAGACAAACGTTCTGTATCTACTCAAAGGGTATATCCTGATCATTAGGTTGCCTTGTTGTCCAATGAAACTTTTTATTTAAACAAAATGGTAATAATATTAATAACTTTAAAAAATCAGAATGTTTTGTATAAGGTTATTGTGGTGAAATTTATTTATGTTTAAAATTGGTTTTATATCATCAACATTTTCCTATACCATGGCACATTTATTCAATTATATCTAGCACTTTTGGTATCATATATGTTAAGAATATAAATTTAAATAGTTCTAAATGTATATATTTGCTTTAACTTGTTGAACTTCATAGTCTCACATTGTTAATAATGTAGAAGAACTTGGGACTCATATTAATGTGTTTCATTTTTTTTACTACCAATTGTTTTTAAGAGCTAGATTTGCACACGCCACCCCTAAGAGACTTCTGGGTTAAAAGAGTGTCATAAGTATGGGGGCTATTAGATTTTATAGTTCCACATTGTTAACAGTTTGGAAGAATTGGAGACTCATCAATGTACTCCATTCTCATGGTTTTAAGATGGATTTTAACATAACTTATTATAGACCTGAAATTAAAATTCAACTTTTGTATTCTTGTTGTCGAGGTGTTGTGACATTCAATGATTGGTGAGAGAGTGTGGGAGATGAATTGGGTGGTTGGGGAGAGGGGATGAATTGCCATTATTGATTGTCAGAAAGGTCTACCTTACTCAATCTTTTGCCCTATTTGATGGGTGTGGAAGAAAGATGTTGACACATCTTGCCATTAGTGCCAGCGTCACCATACCTAGTAGCTTGAGCATTAGGTAGGTTTGAGGGTGTGTTGAAACATTAACCTAAGGGTGTAAGTTTGAGGGTGTGTTGGTTGAAGTGTTTCGAGTGAGCGCATTAGATAGGGGAGTGTAGGGATGTATTGGTTTACAGGGGTTGAGTCATGTGGATGCTCATTGCTGCATGATTCAAATGACGTCAATGGTGTCCACGATTTTGGGTAGAGTGTGTTAGTGGATGGTAGGTTATTTAAGGATATCTTGGTGCCATTATTTCAAAAATCAATCTGAATTGATGAAAAATTGCCAAACTGGATCAGTTTTGAAGATGGTTGATATAAAATCTTTCTATACCAGATTGTGTTGTCATTGAAGCTTACTTCCTATCATCGATGCCCTTACTTTTTTTCTCTTGCCAGTCAGCCTAGTTGCTCATTATGAGGTCCTCCAAAGTTCTTTCTTGTTGTTAGCTCCTAGTGTCATGCCCCTTTGCATCATTTGCCTTTCTCACTTCCTACCAGCCCTTTTTCCCTTTACCCTTTTTCTTTTATTTATCACATGAAAGCTCTGTCGGCATCATTAATCCTATCAAAGTCCCATGAGATGCTTGAGCCAATGATATTATCATCTTTAGATGAGTTAGCTGTTGCACCTAAGATTGTCATTGTCTCCAGATGAGTGTGTTAGTGGATGGTTGATCATTTAAGGATGCTTTGGTGCCATAAGGTGGGTTTATGTCAGAGGAAAAATTTGGAAATGAAAATTTCAGAAAGAAAAATCTGATTTTCCTAGCATTTGTGTTGCTTGGAAACTCTGGAATGAAAATTGAAAATTTCTAGAGTATATATAACTGAATTTTTCAGAATTTCTCATTTCCTCAAGAATTCTAGAAAATCGACATAGAGCACTATTCAGCTTTTTCCCTTGCATTAACAACACAATCATTCAATTACAAACTAGAAACTTGATTTGATGATTTCTAATCTAATGGTGTAAATATATTTTTATTTGACATTATCAAAAACCTAACAATGTCATAATACTAATGAATTCGTTTGTGTAAAAATAATCATCTTTTTTGTCAAATGTATCATTATTAAGAACTAACCTCACAAGATGTTTAAATATAAAGTGATAATATAGTGCTTTATATCTTCAACAATAATAGGTATTTCCATGATATGTAATTAATGTGATAAAACTAATGTTGACCTTAATTAAATGGTCAGTATTTGAAAATTAGTTAATATTAGAGTAATTAGTATTTCAAAATTGAAATCACTTATATTAAAACATCAATCAATTTGTATTGTTACTTTTAAAATATTATTTAAATATTCATACTTTAAAGGTATTTATATTTGACATGGTGAGTGAGCGAGCTATGTTGTCCTTAACGTTGTTAATGATCCACAATATAATAGCGTGGTCAACAGTGTGCCAAAAGGTGAAGTCAGTGATCTTCGAGTCCAGTGGATCGTCAGTCAAGTGATGCTTGTGCATTTGAGAGACGATGAAGGCATCAAATGTGTTGGCCCAATGATGATAGTTGGTCTCATTGAGTTTCACTCCGGTGACAATGAGCTTGCCTATGCCAAGGTGGAATGTAAGGCATGGTTGAGGAAGATGGTGTCTTGGGTAGCTTCTATGGGTCATCAAGTTTGGTTATAGTTGGTTGGGATCCCTCTTAACCTATGGGAGATTGATGCTTTTAGTTCTAATGTCGATTTTTTGGATTCTTTGGATGTTCACTTGGTTACATGAAGAACGGAGATGCTAAAGGCAACAAAGGTCTTAGTAGAGTTTGGGGGGAGTACAACATTTCAATGAAGTTGAGAGAGTTAGTGGGTGGAGAGGCTTCTTGGGTGGGGGTTTTCAATAGTGGAGGTGATTTGCAAAGAAGGGGAGTTTAGCAATATTTAATAATGGTAGGGGCATTAACTTGAAAAAGGAAGCTTTTGCACTTGCCATAAATGCCAATGAGAAAGGTAGGGGTGCTATAAATAATGTGCCCTTTTCTTCAAAGGAAACTTTTGAAATAAATGGGCCGAAGGAGTCTCCATTAACATTAACAAGGCCACTCAGTTCTTGATTTGGGCTCTCCTTGTGCTTAATAGATTGGGCTAGGGATGTGCAAACTTGTAAAAGACTAAGACCTTGTGAAAGATGAAATCAAGTAGTTGTGGGCCTTGTTTGAAGAGATGATCATAGGGAAGATTTAGGCTCCTTGCCTTAAGGGACCTTTTGACACTTCTCACTTATGGAAGTTGCTTGGGGCTGTCCCAACTTGAAAGATAGGGTGAGATGGAATGGTGGGCATTATCTGCAACAAGGGAAAGTTATTGCATAATCTGAGTACTTCAGATCTTTTGTTTTGATGGAGGAACTATAGAATGGCGGGCCATGTTTGTGCCTAGCATCTAGTCTCGACATTCACAAAGGAGTTACCATGTCTTGTGGAGTGGACAAGCACAACGTGAGTTCAAATGAAATGGGAAGGGCTTCTGGTTAGTTTGTGGGGCTCCATTCCCTATCTTCTCCATTTTGGGCTCTTCTAAAGGGGCAGGTTTGTAGTCAAGAAATGTTTTGGAATTTGGGGCAATGTCATTGAGGTTCTCTCTCAGTGTCCAAGAGAAAACATTGAAAAGAGAACAGGAGAAAGTTCTTGCTTGGGGGCTGGCCCAACTTGAAGGATAAGGTGAGATAGGATGGTTGGCGTCATGCATAACAAATGAAAGTTCTTGCATAATCCGAGTACTTTGTGTCTTTTCTTGCAATGGTGGAACTATGAAATTGCAAGCCATGTTTATGCATAGTGTCAAGTCTGGACATTCATGATGGATTTACTACATTTAGTGTATTGGGAAAGCATGGGGAGGGCTCAGACGAAATGGGAGGGGGTGGTTTCAGTAAAGTTGCAGGGCTCTATTCCCCATCTTCTCCATTTTGGGCTTTGTTAGAGGGGGAGGGTTTGTGGTTGAAACTTGTTTTTGAATTCTGGGAAATGACATTAGGGTACTCTCTCAGACTGCAAGTGAAAACATTGAAAATAGGTGGGTTGATTTGGTTCAGGAGGAGGTGGGTTGGGCTGATGGAGTGTTGGAATAGGTTGAGGAAGGTCAACCATGAAACTTCTAGTTTGGAACATACAAGGCTGTGAGGGAAGAGTGAAAAGGAAACAAGTGGCGGTATTTAGTTAAACATAAGGTGTTGGTGGCGGCTCTGCAGGAAACAAAGTTATGAACTCTTAGCGATTCCTTATTCAAGATCTTGGGTGGGGGATGTTGGACTCTTGTGTGCAATGAGGCTGCTAAGGGGATTCAAGTGGTAGTATCGTAGCTTCAAATGGTAAAGTTTTTGTCTCGATTGACCAGAAGTTATTTCATTTTTGTTGTTCTGTTGTGCTTTAAAACGTGAACAGTGGGGAAACAACTTTTTTCACAACTATGTATGACCTTTACAATCACATAGGGAACAGTGGAGTTTTTTTGCTTAGTAATTGTGTCATGGTGACTTACTGAAGAGGAGCTTTTACCTCATCTACCTTGTGTTGTTTTGCTATACCCAATAGGTTTGGCACCTCTTTTTTTGGCACCTCTTTTTTTGGCACCTATCCATTAACAGATGGTGGGAGGTATTATCAGGCATTGATAGTCGTCATGCCTTAGATATGGACATCTTTTGGCTCTTCTGGAAGGAAAAGAAGGGACTCGATAATGACAGGTAGTAAATTTTGCTTTACATCCCACATGCCATCTGGTAGAAAAGGTGTTTGGAATGAAATAATAGAATATTTCATGAAATAAGTACACAGTTGACCTGGAATAATGGAATCTGTGTACTTATTTCATTTCATGAAATAATAGAATAATGGAATGAAACACCGTAGAGGAGAACTTGTGTACTTATTCTTTTTTTTTGTTATCATTTGAGATTTTTTTTCAAAAAAAGAGAATATTTCATGGAGCAAGCATTCTCCTCTGCAGTGTTTCAGTGGGTGACAGAGTGGACAAGTTGGAGGGTGATTGGGACTATTTTTGATGTTCTTTGCTGGCTTGGTTGCTTAATATTGCCACTCTTTGAGTTACTTTGCTCAAGGATTTGAGTGCCATCAGTTCACTTTACTCTTTGTTTTCCTTGCTTTTTCCTTTTTCTCTGTTCTCAGGCTTCCTCCCCTGAAAATCCATGTTACCTTTTTGTCTTGAGCTTATTCTGCCTACAGCTTGTGTAGGCCACCTTTTGTTTTCTTGATATTGATACATCTTTGCTTGTTGTCACTCAAAAAATTCTCTATTTCTACTTTTGGTTGACTGTCCAAAAGTAACCAACATTTAAGATCATATTTGTACTCAGACGACAAACATGAATTGTATTTCATGGTACAGATCAAATCATGAAGTTTCAAAATCATGTCTTATGTGGCTTGAATCTGAACCAATCTTTTTCATCAAAAAATGTTGTAACTTGAAATTACATGGTGCATACTCATCTGACTTCTAAAAATCATTTAATTTTTTAAAATTCAATATTTTTCCATATTTTCAGGTTACCGTTTTTAAGCAACGTGCAAGAAGGTTAGCTGCTCTTAATGACAGGTTGTTTGGTATAAGGTTGGGAAACTTTAGGTATGTTGATAATTATGTTTCCACTGCATATTAGAACCATATTGCTTCTTGAATATTGTTGGGAGTTATGTATTGTTACGTTATATAAGCATTTAGGTAAATGGATCTCCAAGTGAGATACCATCATATATAAACCTTGTAATCTCTCATTTGTGGAATGGATCTTTTTTATTCTCCCCTTCACATGGTATCAAAGCACTACCAAACTCTCCATTAGGTTGGATTTGAATGATCTTTTATGAAACTCTCCTCATGATAGAAGGGATTTGAATCACTCCAAAATTTACTCCTCTCTCTACTAAGGTGGAATACTAAGGTTTTGTTTGTTTAAACTGTATTTACTATGCATCTCAGTTGCGTATGGTAATATTTACTAAACAATTTTAATATTTTACATTTAAAACACCATATCAAAAGTTTACATGGTAAATTGTGTAATTTCTCGAAAAACGTGAACTCTATCTCACATCACCTCACTTCTTAAACAAACACAGCCAAAGTAACAATCCACCTCCACTATTTAACCTTCTTTTGCAACCAGAGCCTAACAAAGACACTTGGACTAAGAATCTTGTTGCTACTTCATTTGATGCACCACCTTTGCAACGTATAGTTGCTATCTCTTTGTCAAACTACGATAGACTTCTTTAGTATCACCTCAAGTATAAATGTCTTGTATGTTGTCTCACATAATTCTTGAATTGTAGATTTTGATGCATCCACCCACATATCTTGAACTGAAACCCTTTTTCCCACTTATTGGAGTTATTTGGCATTCATTTGTTGATGGACAAAGTTGTATGGTCTTTAGTGAAAGTCTTATTCATGCTACCTTATAGCTTCTACTTAAAAAAGTTCTTTATATACTTGATTTTCTTGTTAATATTTTGTCTATTAGTGTCGTTAAACAAATTTTTTGTTATTTTATCATCTTTCTTTTTCATTGTACCTTTCTAGACTTAATGGGTAGGAAGATTGGTTTGAGCCATGAATATGGACAATGTTATATTTAATGAACTTGCATTAGATGCAAACTTTGGTGAATCTTCTCTTTTAAGCTCCAAGAAGCTATTTCTTGGGTTTCTGTGAGTTCAGCTAGTTGTGAGTTATGCCACTTAGGTAAGCTTTTAAGGCTACCTATAGAAGTTGTGATTTATCTTTTAGTGAGAGTTTGTTGAAGTTGGCTTATTGTTAGAGAAATTCATTTTCATCATCTGTGTCCTCAATAGGATTTTTTTTACTTTACCTTCTAGGGTATTTGGTTGTACTACTTTTGTAATATTTCTAAACTCTAGGTCTTGATAAATTTTCCCTTTGTTCAATGAAATGTCTTTGTTGGTTATTTTTGCACCAAAAAATGGTGCCATCATTATAATCCTTCTACATGTCGATACTTTGTCTCAACTGATGTTTAGTTCTTGGAGGATACACCTTATTTTGGTAGATCCGAGTCTGTACTTAGTATTGTTCCTATACCTCACCTTCTCTATGTTGATCCTAGCCTTTTACCTACTAGAGAAGAATGGTCACCCACTATATTTATTGAACAAGCACATCTATTGCAGGTTTATCAACATTGTTGGACCACCACCACACTTGCCACAACTTCCTTACCAACCTCTTCACTAGATGTAGATCTTGTTACCTTAAATATTGACATACCCATAGTTCATCACAAAGGTAATAGAACTCCTATGCCATCCTATTTCACATTTTGTTTCTTATGACTCCTTTAGTCTTTCCTCTCATTAGTTTGTTCTTTCCTTGTCATCTAAATTTATTCCTATGAATTATGAAGAGACACTTAACTTTCCACATTAATAGGCTGCAATAGATGCAAGCAATGACTACTAAGGGCATATGGGAGCTGGTGACTCGTCCTAAAAAGTTTATAGTAGTTATTTGTAGATGAGTATTTACCATTAAGCGCAAGGTGGATGGTTATGTGGAGTGATATAAACCTCACTTAGTTGTTTGTAGATTTACACAAACTTATGGTATTGACCATGCAGCGACTTTCTCTCCAATTATCTATCTTAATTCTATTCAAGTCATTCTCTCAATTGCTGTGAATAACTCTTGGTCTTTGTACCAATTAGATGCTTGTAATGCTTTTCTAAATGGACATCTTGATGAGAGGGCTTTCATAAAGCAACCTTCAGGATATATTACTTAAAGCGAGTACACTATGTGCTTACTTAAACAAGCAATTTATAGACTCAAACAGAACCCTCATGCATGACTCAAGAAGCTTAGCTCCATTATGATTCAACAAGAATTCAGACAATGCATAGTAGATCACTTAGTTTTTATCAAATAAGTTTGACAAGATATGTTGTACTTACAACGTATTTAGATGATATGTTGTTAATAGGTAGTAATATGATTGACATCAAGGTGTTGAAGGAATACTTGGCACGGTAGTTTGTCATTCACGATATGAGAAGACCAAGATATTGAGTTTTCTTGTTCAGAGAGCTAGATGTTTCTCTTACAAAAGAAGTATACCCTTGACTTGGTTCAAGAAATTAGATTATGCAAGCTTGAATACACTCTTATCGAGAAAAATTCTTTTTTTGGGACACAACTTCCAAGATCGTTCAAGATGTGGGAAGATATATGCAAATTAATTAGAAAATTAATCTACTTCACTATTACATGACTATATATCTCTTTTGCAATTGGCCTACTTAGCCAATTTATGCATGCACCAAAAATGGTTCGCTAGCATGATGCTATGAGAGTTCTTCCCTATGTCAAAGAGAATCTTGGCAAAGGACTAATTACTTTGAACATGGATATTTGCACATTGAAGCTTGCTTTAATTCAATCTATGTAGGTGATAAAGGCAATAGAAATTCTACATCTAACCATTGTATTTATATAAGTGGCAACATTGCTACTTGAGAAGAAGCAAAATGTAGTGTTAAGATCCAATGTTGAAGTAAAATATCGATTGATAGCACATAGTGAGATAAAATGGCTCAAATCTCTCTTTGATCATGTTAGAGGTTAAAATTGAACTTCACATGAATATTTATTGTGATAATCAAGCAGCTCTCTTCATAACCAGAAATCCAACATTCCATGGGTGTACAAAGCACGAGAAGTAGATTGTCACTATATTCATGTGTTGGTTCTTACAAAATCTATTAGTACAATATATATTCATCAGGTCATTACAATAGATTGTAGACATCTTTACTAAGGGGTTTAGTGTTTGTACATTTAAGGAATTATGTAACAAGTTATGAATGCATAATTTATATGCCCTAGTTTGTGGGGAAGTGTTAGGAGTTATGTATTGTTGTGTTATATAGGCATTTGGGCAAATGGATCTCCAAGTAAAGTACCATCATATATAACTCTTATAATCTCTCATTTGTGGAATGAATCTTCTCTATTCTCCTCTTCACAAATAGCATCTACATTGTGTTATTTGCAGCTATGTAAGAGAGGGACTTGTTCTTGGACGGCTATCTGGAAATCATTTTACAATTACTTTGAGGTATCTTTGATTCTTATCTATGTTGATCAGATATTTTGATAACGTTTTTTTACTGTGGTACTCTAATTCAATATGCAGATTATACACTTGAAATAACAGTTCTTTGAACATCCATACTGTACGGTAATTTTCACTTATTTTCCTATTTAAAATCCTTTATGAAAATGAGACATAGAGGAAGATAAAAAATTACTTGATCGAAAGGGTAAAAAATATTTAAAATTACATAATTTAATGAAAAATTTAGTGATGGATAGGAATAAATGAAAGAAAGGAATCATGTTGTTATGGAGGCAACAGGTTAAAAAGGAAGCTTTCTGGAACCGAATTCTTTATAGCAAGTTTCCATCAAATTCTTTTATGCAGGACTTCTTTGTCAGGAATACTTCCCTCAAAATTGGGGATGGTGATTCCACTTAATTTTGTCATTGTAGGTGAGTGGATGAGGGGGGGGTAGGGGTGGGGTTGCGTAGATATTTGCTATTTTTGTGGGGAAGAAAGCTCAGGTTGCTGATTTGGGTGTGTGGGAGTCAACTTCGTGGACCTGGAATCCAGTTTAAGATCCAAGGTACCAGGTGATGGAGGCTTGATGGACTTACCAGACCAGCTGGAGGGTTGATTGTCTAGTCTTGAATGGTGGGAATCATGTGTCTTTTCAGTCTCTAGCTGCTATAGCTTTCTGCTGCATAGTGGTGGTGACAGTTGGTAACCTTGCAGTCTGATTTGGAGGTGTAAATCACCTCTGAAAGGTAGGATCTTCATGTGGATTAGAACACAGTCAACCAAGGTGGTTGCAACAAGTGGGCCTTGGCATTGGTTGAAAAATCGATATGGATTGGTGATATTTTGTCGATCCGTCTCGAATTGTGAAACAATCGATCTTGAAACCTTTGGTATTTTCAAAAATACTTGGATCAAATGATCTGTCATTTAGGATCAGTGTTAGATCGATGGATCGTTGGATCTAAAGAATTTTTTGGCTTCACTGTTGTTAGATCAGTTGACCTAAGGAAAAGATCAATCGATCCTTGTTAACTTCACCCACAGACTTTGGGTCTTCTCATGCCCAGTGTTGGCACAAACGTAGTTCTCTACCTCGGACATAGTCATCGTTGACTTTTAAAGTGTCTGATGAGTATGAAAAGCTTTGCTGAAGGGTATTGTTGTTGTTGTGATAATGATGCAGCAGTGAGAACCCATTAGGGTTTTTAAACTACTTGAAGTTGGAGTTTCTCGAATGAAGACAAAGGTCAGTAATGTGAGGGTGACTTACTGACTTGCACTTGAGAGGAAAGAAAAAGGGAAATGAAAAAAAGAAAAAGAAGAAAAGAAAGAAAAAAGAAAAAGTGGAAAACGAGAAAAAAGAGAAAAGAGAAATTTTTTTTATGTTTTTCATCCTGGTATTTTATATTTTTTAAAAATATGTTTTCTTATGAATAATACTCCTCTTTTATATTCTCACAAATTCTATTTTCTATTCTTTCAATTAATTCATGTGGGATCTTTTTAAAATATATTAATTATATTTTAGGAATAAAAATTTATAATTTACTCTAAAATTATATAATTGATTAAAATTTTAATTATTGAGATTATAGAGAAGTAAAAGAAAAATGGAAAAACAAGATGGGAAAAGAGAATAAAAAATGAAAAAATTACATAAAATAGTAGAAGTATTAAAAAAATCAAAAAATCCTGATTTTTTAATTTTTCTTAAAAATTATGTCTGCTTATGAATAACCCATCTCTTATTTTCTCACAAACTTTATTTTCTATTTTTTAAATTAACTCACATAATATTTTTTAAAAGATATCAACTATATAAGAGGAATAAAAAATTATAATTTGCTTGAAAATCTTATAATGAAGTCGATAAAATTTTTTGGTATAGAGATTGTGGAAATGTTCTTGTACCATGCATGTTTTTATTAATTTGTGTTTTATGTATGAATTGTCACCTAAATTTTATTGAAATGTAATTTGATAATAACCTAAATTCTATTAAAATGTAACTTGATAAATATATTAGAAAAATAAAATAGTTTCCATTAAAAATACGATGTAAAATATATTAATCTGTAACTTAGATTATATTCAACTATAACTTGGATTTTATTGAAATACCTGAATTTTAAATCATTTGTTATTATGAAATTTTTTCTTTGATTTGTAGATGATTTAAGACTTTTCTCATACATGTGACTATTATATCTTTATCTAATTGATATTTTATGCATGATAATTGTCTAGAAAATTTATCTGTGTTTTTATATACTTATCATAGTTTGTTTTATCTTATCCTTGACTTTCAATTGAAATTTGGAGTTTTTTAGCTATTTTTCCAGTGCATTTGTGTTTCCTCTAATATGATCCTTGATACATTTTCTTTTTTTGAAGGATTAATCCTTGATACGATACCAATATTTGAAACCTTGGACCTTAGACTTGCATATTTTATGCTCTTTGTAAACAGGAAGAGGAGGATTGTGATCAACTGATCATTTGTTCTTTAGGTGTAGCTTCTTGAGAAATACGTGGGTCTTAAATCTTCCTAAGTTGATCATGGCCAATCTGCAACTTGGTTCCTTTGTAGTCTTCTTGATTCGGTGCTGGGCCTTGTTATGGGAAAGGTTAATGAGGCAAGACAAATGTTACTCTTGGAAATTCATGCTGTTTGTTGGTTGTGCTTGGCTGCAGAAAAATAAGTGCATTTTCAATGAGGATATTTTTTACTTGGTGTAGTATTAAAGATTTGGAGGGGACCTTACTGTAATAGGTTTTTTTATTCTTTGGTTTATCATTTATTTTTTCTAATGGTTGGGGTTAGACCTGTACAATCTCCCCTTGTATCCGGAAGAAACTTATTGATTAATAACATTCTGTAATGAATTTTCAAAAAAGGAATCTTGTGACTGACCCCACATAGTGTAATCAAGACATTATAACTTGTAAGTTTGTCCATCATCATGGTTACTTGTTTGTATTCTTTTACACTGGTCTATGCCAACAATGCATAATGAAATTTCTCTTGGCAGAGGGGTTGTTGCAGATTCAGAGGATACCATAAAGGCTGCTGCATGTGGCTTAGGCACAAATGGTTTTATCAACTACTATGGTTTGCAGGTATCACCCAGTTTAAATATGAATCAATATTTTATATTGAACTTATATTTCGTGTACTTTACTGTCTCTTTTAATCTTTTTTCTTAGCGTTTTGGAAGTGGTTCAGTTCCCACTCATCTCATTGGGATAGCATTACTTCGTGGAGAGTGGAAAGCTGCAGTTGACTTAATACTTGACCCAAGAGATGGGGATATCCTTTTTCTTGTCATATGATACTTCATTCTAGGTTTTTTTGGTTGAGAATGATAATGATATGCAGCTAATTGATACAATTTCAAATTTACATGTTTCTTTTCTATAACCTCTTCTCGAACATACAGCGTAGTGCCGTAAGAGATGTTCGTGAATATTACAAAAAAACTAGAGATATTGATGGGAGTTTGAGGAAATTTCCACGTTATTTACTTGCTGAAAGGTCCATTGTGAGTTTTCCATTTTCCTTTGAAGTTGTTTTGTGATGTTAGTTTTCCACTTTCAGTTTCTTTGAATGTTGCATAATTTGAAAATCATCACAGTATTGCCTTAGGGAAAATATGGTATTAATTTTGATTTGAAACTTTAGGAGAAAGTAGGAAGTTTCCCATAGATATAGTCTTACACAAGGGTCCTTCTTAAGTTCTTATTTATTTCTCTTAGTCATTAATGAAATAATTAAGGAAATTTAAAGGTAAATATCTTGGGCTATGCTATTTGTTGATGAAATAGTTTTAGTTAATGAAAGTAAGTTAAAAATTTAGTTCTAAATTATAATTATGGCTAGATACTCTAGAGTCCAAAGGTTTTAAATTAAGTTAAAAATTGTATATATGGCATGTAAGTTTAGCAATAATAGGAATAGTGGTAAAGGCATGTAGAGTAGGAATTACACCTATTGAAGATAAGACAAGAAAAAATCAGCTTAGATAATTTAATCATATTCTCAGGAAACAAAATATACACCAATTAGGAGAGGATAATTAATTAGTGCAAAAGAAACTAAAAGGACTAAAATTTGGTCTAAAACTACTTGATTAGAAATTATAAGAAGTGATTTAAATTTATTTAATTTAACAGAAGATTCAACAATAGATAGAAATACTTGAAAGAAATAGATTCATGTGTCTGACCTTATGCAGTGAGATCATGATTTGGATTGCTATTGTTGTTGAAACTTCAGTAGGACAATATTTGCTAAAGAAGCCCAGGATCTGCGTTGCTGCATTAAACATCTATCCTGTGGTTGTCTCATTTTGAGAGTTTTCTGTTGGTTTGCTATCCAATGTCGGGTGCCATTTTTTTTGTTTGCAAGGATATTTTGTTGATGATACATATGTATCATTTTCCTTGTGGTGATCAATTTCATTTTTTAAAAAACTTCAATTGTAACACTATAAAATCAATTTTTTTTATGGATTATATTGTTGCTGTAACTCATGTTTTGTTGTGTCGTGTTTTCCTTTTAGGGACTGCAATTATAAGTTTCCCTTAAAATGTAGAATGCCCGTGGAATTTTTTTTGTTACTCTAACCATGGGAAATACTTCTTGACACATTTATCTGCTGGGCATTATGTCACATTTATATAATATGATGAAACATTTCCATCAAAAGCACTATCACGAACTTGGTATATTTCGATGTTTTTATCCAGCTTGGTTTGTATTCAATCCAAACTGATCACATTGTGCAGCTGGAGAAGTGACATTTGGCTGCATGTGGAAGTACTTTAAAAGTGCTTTTTGAATAAAAAAATTTCTTTTTTAAATTTGTGGATTCGATGTTCCTGTTGTCTTTCTTTAATTCAACCCTTCAAGACTTCTCCAATGTCTTTTTTCCGTAAGAGCCAAATAACTTCTCGAAAATGTATGCATTTGATGTCTTTTTATGTAATGGACGCAATTTCTTGCTCTTTCTCAAAAACTTTTAAGCTCACAAAGGTTCAAGGCTTCTTTCCATTGTCAAACTGATAAAATATTGCAAGTACTAAAATATTCATCTAAGGATGTATGATTTTGTGTTTTGTTATTTTTGTTTGTTGATTGACTGATATAACATCATCATATACTGCTGTTTGATGGTTCCATATTACTTTTGTTTACAGATGCATAATTTAGAGTTGAATCATTGATTTAAAGTGTATTTTATAATTATTTGGTTGGTGATTTTGATCAAAGTAAATAGGCAGCCCATATTTAACCTAAAAGGTTAGAGTATTCTCTCAATGCTGACAAGAAAAAAACTTATCTGTGAGCGTTTTGACTTTTGAGTTAAATGCATTCTTTCTCTTTTTCCCCATATGGCTATATAAAGGATGCCAGTCAAAAGGTTTGGCTCTAGTTTTTTTGTATGCTGGTTTTCAATATCTATATGTTTAAGTTGTAACTCACTTTGTTTTTGGCTAGCTTCAATGCTTAAAGAAGTGCCCTGGCAATTATTTACAAGCTTTGCGAGCTATTCCAAGGACTCTTAGAATGATGTAAGTTTGTGAGATTTAAGTGCTCGATGAAAAATTCAGTGTGTGCCAAGTGCCTTTAAGCTTCATGATTTTTTTTTAAACTTTGGAGCAGTACATATATGTAAGGGGACGTATATTAGTTTCTTTTCCCCTTCCATATGATACATCTGTGTGCATGATTTCCTTGGAATCTATTTTATCCCTACATTATAGCCATCTGGTTCTACTCACTGTCTTTGAATATCTGTTCCTGAGTTGTCTCACTCATTCAAGTTCTCACTGACCAATACAAGTTATTATATTATTACATATTAGAAGTGAGTATGAGATTTATTCATGCTCAATATTGTGTGTGTGTGTTATTTGGTCATTGGATGTGTTTAATCCAAAACCCTAGCAACTCATTAGCGATGGCAGACATTCATTTTCTCCTTCATTCCAGTTGGTATCAATGCCCAAGAAAAAACCCTAGCCATACAGTGACCACCACCCACCCACCACCAACACTAGCCGTCCCTCCATCTCTCCATCCATACAGGGCCACCCTAGGCCACCTTCTGCTGCATCACAGGCCGTTACAGGACTTGCTGCCACCCCAGCACCCCAGCCCACCACCACTAGCCATCATTCTCTCCTAGCCAGGCTGTTGGCCTGATCTGTTGCCCTACCAGGGCCACCTCTCCCTTTTGTTCCTACCACCGGCTGCCCTTGGTGGTCCTTGCTGCTGAGCAGCCGGTGGCTGTGGACTTATCATACTGCTCTAGATTCTTCCTTGGATATTCAATTATTGTTCAGAGCACACTTCTCTAGATTACTTATGAACTCTTCTGATCAGATCTTTTCCATAGCTTTTCAGCACATCTATGACCTTCAGTTACTAATTTGTGAATGATCGTATTGACACTTCTGAGTAATTTGATGGTAAAAACTATTAATTGTGAGCTCACAACTTCAAGACATTCATTCTTGCCCCTTGTAAGACTCAACACCTTACCCATTCTTCTCTTGATGCGAAGGATGTTGTATATGAAGATTGATGTGTGAAATATGGTGGTGTTCATGTCATATCATGATTGATCTACTCCAAGACTAGTCTCCAAAAAAAATGACTACTACAACCAACAAAGAAAATATGGGATATATTGAAAACCACATATGGACATGAGAAAAACATTACGATGGTGTTTGAGTTCTATAAGTAGATCTTCATAGTTTGCCATGGAGACTATCTTTTTAGGATCCCTTCACTTGTGACACTTGATATCTGCCAACCACTATCGACAGATATGAACAAATTGCATCCATATCCTGATGGGTTAGCAATAGTGGCCTATCTGTACTGCCTGATCTTCAAACTACATTTTTAGGGTGTTGAAGATTTTGGTCCCTCCTCCAGCAATAGTTATTGATCGTTCTGATATGACCATCATTAGGGGTGCAAATTATCAAATACGGATCAAATGTATCATATACGGTATTCATATTTGTTTTTCTTTTTGAAATGCATATAGGTACATCAGATATGAAAAATTAAAATCACATTTTGAAAAAAAAATTGAATGTAGATATTTCTTGAATATTTGTCAAATTCCAAATATGAATACAAACAAATACGGTTAACCCAAATAAATTATAAAAATATAAGTATTCATCAAATAAATTATAAATCAAGAATGTTTTAAAATAGACTAATACTAAGGGGTTATATTTTTTTTAAATTTGTTTTTACTTTTTAAATATGTATATAATAAATAAATGTTGGGATGTAACTATTTTAGTCTTGTTTGGATACAAATAAATATTGAAATATTGACATATACTGAATGTTATATATACGATTAGATACTATTGCTATTGCTTTTTACCTTATTAATCGAATGCTAGCTACTCCACTTATGGAGGGTGATTTTCATAATCCTTTGTTGCCTTTGTTCAAAACTTGACTCCAAATCTCAATAAATCAGCTCTACAATCCATTCAATGTCTTTAGTACTCAGTGACAGTATAGGTGTTTTATTGCTAGTAGGAAGTACACTATCTTTGTTGTGTCAGTTTTTTGACTAGGGGAAGCATTCCTCTTCCCTTTTTGATGGAGCTTGATGATAATAGTGTTGAGGTTGATACTACTATTGTGAAGAGAGTAGTGTCTCATCCTTTGTAAGTATATCATCAATTTCACATGCCTCTCCCACCATCTACAACAAATTTCTCGACATATACATATATACCACCTACTAGTTTAGACCTTGCAATTGCTCTTTGAAAAGGTAACCATGCAACCATCGTTCATTCTTTTTCACATCTTCTTACCTACAATAAGCATCACCAATTCTACACATTTTTTTAAAAAAAATCCTACACATTTTCCTTGTCTATCTTTTTTAAGGCTTGTTTGTTTGTGTCGAAAATTTGAGAAACAAAAAAGGAAAAGGAAAATTAGGAAATGAAAATTTTTTTGAGGTCATTTGTGCACATCATAAAAATTTCAGAAAATTTGTAAATACTCTTTAATATTTTTGTTTTTTGTTTAATATTTTCTTTTTGTTTAATATTTTGTTTCCATCAACCCCTTTTTTGTCTTCTTTTTCTTCTTTGGTGCTCTTCTTCAATGCAAATTGTTGATGTATAGGGGGACTAGGAAAAGAAAGGGATTTGCGACGTTAAGAGAAAAGAAAAACGTAAAAAGGAGAAAGGATCAAGAGAAGAAGAGACTTTGCTTTGAAAGGTGGAGAAGGGAGATCAAAAAAGGGGGTATTTGTGGTGTCGAGAGAAGGGGGAAATGTGAAAGGGAGAAGAGGTCGAGAGAAGGGGAGAAGTAGTGTCGGGAGAAAAGGAGAATAGGTATTAACTGTAGAAGGGGCGATTTCCAATCGAAGATGCTTCAGATGGCATCAAGAGAAAGAGTGAAAAGATGTCAAAAGAAAGGGGAGAAGAGTACAGCCCTACAAGTGTGTCGGGAGTACACGAGAGAAGAGTCAACAATAACTGTGATGACGATGGGAGATGGTTGCGATGGCACTGGGAGATGCTTGGTGCAATAGTGAGGAGTCTCATGAAGTTGAAGGAGAGGAGTCGAGAACAATATTTCTAGGAAGTCAATGATTTTTCTTGTCTCTCAGGGGGTGAGAGATGTTGGAAAAAATCTATATACATGGATGGAAATTCTAAAATTTTTTCAAAAATTTCCGTCCAACACAAATGGCCAAAAATCAATAATTTTTTTCGGATTTTCTTTTTCTACGATTTCCAAGGTGCACAAACCCCCTTAATTTTCTTATTAGGAACTACAAGGTGGCTTTGTTGATATTTCATTAGAAGAGAACTATAAATGAAGAGATGCAAGCATTGGTATTACATGGTACATGGCATCTAGTTTCTTAACTTGAAAGGACAAACATAATCACTTGTAGATGAGTGTTTATAGTCAAGCACAAGTTTGATGGTACAATGAACAAGTATAAGGCTCATCTAATGGCATGTGGCTTTACACAAAATTTTTAAATTGGTTATATTGAGACCTTTTTCACCAATTACATGCCTAAACTTTATACAAGTCCTTTTGATTATTATAAGGCAACCTCAAGAGCTTAGTTAGTTAGATCTGAAGAATGTCTTCTTGTATGAAGATCTGATGTAGCAAAACAACCTTTTGGGTGGGTATATTGCTCAAAGAGAAAATTAGATTTGCCTCCTCAAGAAAGTTTACATGGCTGGCTTGAGAAGTTATTGTTATTGTTACAATTAATGGTTTTAGATGTTATGCTATTGATCACTAAGTTTTCCACAAATAGATAGACAAGGTTTGTGTTGTACTTGAAGACTATTTGTAGAAGCATTTTGTCACAACAAATATAGGTCAACTTGGTACTTTTTGGAATTTGAGTTTTCTTAGGCTAACCATAGGACATCACTATCTTAAAGGATGTATACATTAGATATCTTGCAACTTGGAGTAATTTGGTCACATGATGTAGCAAGAAATAGAACGTCATCTCTAGATCCAATGTAAAAGCAATTTATTAGTCCATGACATGGATTGTATGTGAAATGCAATGGTTTTGATCTTTTTTGGCAGAACTTAACTTTGATATTGATGTGCTCATGTTCATGCATTAAAACTATCAAACTATTATCTTTTGTTGGGAATCTCTTTTGATGTTGCAAAACTTTCATAATATAAAAGGTTGTAAAACAACATGCCAGGAAACAAGAGCTGAAAAGATCCAAAGGACAAAGCGTGGAAGCTGAAAAGTAGTCCAGCTGCGCTGTAAAATATCCTGGTTAGATTGCTTTTTGCATTCATTCAACCACTTGTCAATTCAACAAGACTGATTCTGGCTACTGTTCAACAACTTAACCAAACAAAAAGACCACTCATTAAGATTGCTTCATGCTATTGTTCAACAACTTGGCCAAACAACTTGACAAGATCACTTCTTGCCACCGATGAATTACTGAAGAATTCGGTCAGACCAAACCACAATTTGATAAAACCATCTTTCGGAGTGGTTTGTTCCATTAAGTCCTTTATAATCTAATTGTTGAAATCCTCACTGGTTACTAACAATGAACCCATTGTCATAACTTAAACCTTTGGCCTGTCAGACCACTGTTATAAGTGTCGATCAATTGTTGACTGGTTTGTTTGTAAAACTTCTTAGTTGTTTGTGACCTGATCCCCGTTAGGTATATTGGACATCTGCTCAGAGTATGTCTTAGTGTATCGGTTAGACTGTGTTTGAGTATTGATCAGAGCACCTTTAGTAGACATTTATCAATAAACCATTGAAAGCATGGGATGTCTGTTCCTTAGAGACAGAAGACTTGCCTTTCTTACACAGTTGTTAGAGCCATCAAAGCACTGCACTAGCTATTGGTTGTCTGTTTAATTGTCACGGAGTTTTTAAAACCAATCCTAGTGGACTTATGTTGCACTTGAAGAAAGCACTGAATCGTATAGTTGTTGATCTAACAGAGTACCAATTGAACCATCAGTAGTCCATTTTGTAAATAGCCATTATAACTCAACTAGCTATTACTGTAGCAGGTCTTTATATACCTCCTTTGTTGATTGCTTGATAGCCTTTTTGCAACTAATCTTAAATGGAAAAAAGCCCACTAATAACTTGTTATGCCTAAAGCTCTTGTGCTAAAAAGCCTACACTTCAGTTGTCACTATTGCATAGAGCTAAACTGCTTAAATCTAAATCAGGGGCACGTTAATTTTAATTGTTTTTGTAGTGTTGCAGATTTGGTTCTTTGATAGGTCAGTTTGTATTTGTGTTTTGACCTTATAACACAAATGTAGTTTCTCCTTGTGTATAAGGAGAGGTTGGTTGGATAGTTCAACTTAAACTCCTGGTTAGTTTTGTGTTCTACTAGAAACATAGTTTGTTGGTTGAAGAGTTTGACATAAAACTCTTGGTTTTGAGTTGATTTGAGATGTTCTTACCCAAAACACTTGATTGTGTGTTGATAATGGAGTGTGATTGGAAACTTCTATTTGTGATGGTTGGTGCCACGCCTATTAAAGTACCTTTTGTAATACTATTGATTATTATGAATTAAAATAACTTCAAACTTTTCAAAGTTTGGGGTAGATATATATTTGGGAACCACCTAAAAATCTCTTGTGCTATTGTAGTTTAATTTTTCATATGTTTATCTCTTACTTTCACTTACACATTCAGCACCTAATCTAAATTCTACTATAACTTATACTGTCTATTGATAAAATCTAATAATCAAAAATGGATTCATTATGCACCCCCTCTTTAGTGAAGTGAATCAATCCTTACATCTTCATCACCAACAATCCAACCTTTCATGAGCATATTTAGCATATAAAGGTGATTGTCATTATCTTTGAGATATTGTACTAAAAGGGGTTATATCCATGCCATACATAGTCCTTGATTAGCTTGCAAATAGTTGGAGTTTATGATTCACTTTGTAGCAAGTTGAGTAAGATAGATATACATACGCTAGTTTGAAGAAAAGTGTTTAAGGAGGGTTTGTGTCTTTAGATTTGGTGAGAAAGGAAATGATAAGAAATGAACTTCATTCGAATAAGGGTGTTTGCAAATGCTGAAATGATAAAAAATGAATTCTCATCACTTCTAGTCGAATGAAAGGCTAACGAAAATAATTTTCCTATCCTAACAGGTTGGAAATTAGATAAAATCCACTTGATGCCCTTTTCTTGCAACACACCTCTGCTCAGCATCACTTCCCTTCCTCCTATCAATTCCCCCCAATTTTTCCTTCATCAATGAATTGCATTTCTCGAACATTGGTGTTCCCTACCTTTGATGACACAGACACCCTGGAATAGATCGTCCCTGCACTCCATACATCTTCAAGAATACAAGAAAATCTTGAAACTGCATCTAGCAGAACACCCCAGATTTCCAACCTCCATCACTTCCATCCCATTATGCCATCTCAATTCTCATCCTCCTCACCTTTGTTGCATGCTCCCTCTCCTACTTGGGGTTCAATGTCCATGTCATAATTTGATCCTGTTGATGTTGAGGGAGATGTGGTGATGAGGAAGGAGGGGGATGAGGAGGCCATTGGAAGGTGATGTAGGGGAAACAAGCAACTCATTAGTTAGAGAATTAATGAATGCGGCCAACACATGGCTAGATATGTAGATGGTCTGTTCCTGGTCAAGGAGGCACAACCCAATCCATTAGTTCCCTACATGAAGAACAACAAAGAAGAAAGAAAAAAATAAAAAAAATAAAAAAGGAAAAGGGAAAAAAATAAAAAAGTAACATAAAAAGAAGAAAAATTAAAAGGAAATTCTTGCACATGCTGATTTTTTTTTCTTTTTTTGTGGAAAACCCCATACCCTTGTTCCCAAGGCCACGACAATTCCATATGATTGTATTAATCATCATAAAAAGAGGGAGTAGAGGTTACCAAGCTCAATCCTCACTTAAGGAGGGTGCATCAAAGGTGGCGTTGGCGGACTGAGAGCGATCCAAATGGCGGTAGCGAAAGTCATAGTGAGAGTTCCTAGATTTGGAGGCTTTGGGACGCACCACAAGGGACTGCAGGCCATCCTTCAACCTGCTCGTCACCTCCTCATCGTCACTGACAATTTCCACCCGAGCCTCATTGAACCCACAAATGATGGAGTTGTGTAGGGAATCATTTACGGGAGGAACATGAGCTGACTCGTCCAATTCAGCCAAATCCTTCGTCATAGAGGCCTTCGTCTCCATCAGAGGCTTGGTCACACGGTTGGTCCCAAGATCACTCGATATGGTAGTCTTATGCTGATTATTAATTGACCCAGAATTCAGCCCAATAGAGGAGCATTTTTTACTCCTACGACGCCGACCTGGGGATTTTCCAGCTCTATCTCTAGTAGTCTTAGCATCAAACTCATTGGCACCTAAATGGTCTTGGTCGATGCCCTTTGGATTAGTCACAGGAGTAGAGTTGTCAATTGTGCCGTGTCGACCTGACATGACACGATTTTTGTACCGACACGGTCCACACCACCAATGGGCCAACCTAGGCATGGCCCGTGGCACAAAAAAATACTATTCGTGTCGATCAATGCAACGAGTTTGACCAACACTATTCTTCCCGGGACCCGACGTTGCGACCTGGCAATCGACCCAATGACCTGATAGCTGACCCAAGACCCAACGGCCCATCTCCCCCGCCGACCGCACGACCCATCTCCCCCGTCAGCGGATTTCAAAAGTATCACATGTTTTATCAAATTGTTGCTGTCACTTTTCTGAACTAGTTATAAAACTTACATCCCTAATAAGTTTAATATAAATTTCAATTTCTTTTACACATGATTGTACAATAATATTAATTATGTGACACATACATCTTTAGTGAAATAATTTAAAACTATTTGGTGGATTTATTCTAGTTTTAAACATTAGTATTGTTGCAGTATTATTAGCTGCATTATCAAAAGTTATACTACCTATTTTATTTCTACTTCCATATAAATCAAAAATTTCCATAATGTTTGCAAAAATTGTTTCAACAGTACGTGGATGTTGAATTTTTCTAAATCTATTTAATCTTTTTTGTAAAGTCTAATTTTGATCAATATAATGTACAGTTACAGCTATGTACCCATCTTTAGTTTTACCTGATCAAATATCTGAAGTGCATACTATACATGTCATTATTGTACTAATAACATTAATAATCTAATCTAAGCTTATTAAATGAAATTATAATATCTGACCTAATAGTATTTCTAGATACACGTTTATATTGTGGACAATATGCTTTACTAATATAATTATTAAAACGTTTATTTCCTCCAAAACTTATTGGTAAATCTTCTAAACAAATAAATCTAGCATGTAAGTTCCTAGCCTTTTCAAAATCATAAGTCAATGAACTAACACTACCCTCAGGAGTAAAAGAAAGTTGGGTTTGAATTGTTTTATCCTTATTCCTATTTTCACATGTACTAATATGCCTAGTTAAATGACCTGTACCGCCAGACGTTTTGCAAGAGATGTCGACATTACAGAGGTTGCAAAAAACTCGTTCCTCTTCTGTGCCGTTCAGCATACCTTTCATTATGATTGTGTACTTTGACTAGATGGAAGCTCTCTTTCGAGACTTTTTCGACCACACAATTGAAGTTAAAGCTCCAGTAGTCTCCATTGACGGCGTTAGTTCAACTTCAAGAAAGTTTTCTTGAGGATATCTGTAGCTTTCAGAACTTTGGCTTTTGGTAGTGTACCATTGTTTGTGACTTGAGTGAGAAAATTTGAGAAATTGAGAATTGAGATTAGAGTTTGGAGGATTTGGAGTGAAAGAGATGAAGACTAAGTTGTGTGAAAAAAAAAATCCAACTCTTTCAATTTATAGAGAAAAGTTGGTTGAGCCGTTAAGGCGGTAGCCGACCGTTTCACCCGGCAGTCGGCTGCTCGTTGTGCGGAATTGGACCGCCCTTTGGGCGACAGCAGACCGCCCGTTGTGCGGAAGTGGGCCGCCTGTTGCGCGGAAGCGTGCCGACCGTTGCTGCGTTGCACCTTGCAGGTTGTAACCCAACGGTCGACCCAGGCATAGTTCCCCAGCAGCCCATCTTGCCTGCCTGCACACGTGACTGTTAACCCCGGCTGCTGGCCCAATGACCCGGCTGCCTGTCCCCCTGCCGGTCACACAACTCGTTCTGCCTCCTCCTACGCACGTGATCGTTCACCCCGTCGGTCACACAACCAGGCGGTTGGCCCAATGACCCGACGGCCCATTCCCCTGCCGGCGACACGACCCGTTCAGCCCCCTCCCACGCATCGGCACACGTGATCGTTCACCCCCGCTGTCGACCCAATGACCTGGCGGCCCGTCCCCCTATCGGCCACACGACCCGTTTTGCCTCGTCTTGCGCACACAACCGTTCACCCCGTCGGCCACACAACCCAGCAATCGGGTCCCCCCCCCTCCCGCGACCCGCCTAGTAGTCTCGTGCTGGGTCGGGCCGTGCTTATTTTGTGTTGGAATTTGTGTTGTGCCGACACGGCACGAACGACCTGGGGGTCCAGTCCAAGCACGACCCACAGCATGAAAAAAATTTCATGCTGTGCCGTTGACCGACATAGTCAAACTGTGTCGGGCCGTGCTAGGTCGTGCCAGCACGGCCCATTAACATCTCTACACAGGAGGTAAAGGGGTTCATTTCATGCTCATTGGGTCGTTACACGAGGGAGAGTCCAACCTAGATTGGACTAGAGTTTGCTCTAGTCCCATGGGCTCAGTAGCAGAAGGATCAGTCGGTCCAGGCCCATGAGAAAGAGGAGAGGTAAATCCAGCCTGGGCCAAACAATGAGGTCCATCTAGCTGGCCCATGCTTTCATCTTCCAGAGGTGCCGAGTCAGTGGGTTGGGACAACGTGGTAGGTCCTTGTTCAGGAGGTGCGGTCCAACGGTCTGGCACTTTCCAAGCCAACGTCAAGTGCGTCTCTTCGCCCTATCTGGGAAAGAGGCGTCTGCAGCAAATCCAGACGTGCATTGTCAAGCTCAAGTCCGACACCTAGTTGAGTGTCATCCGTTGATTGGTTGTTGGCCTCGGGTCCTCCATTAACTTGAATTCTTTCCTCTGGTTGGTGCACGTTTTGCACAGGAGAATCAGTCACAGTCTCCACATGCTGATTAATTTATGTTTAATTGTATTAATAACTTTATTTAACAATAAATATAATCATTATTTTCAAATATAAACATAATTATATGGAAGTTAAATTGATTACATTAATGTACAAGTTATTTCAAGTTTTATCTTTTATCTTTTCAATTTCTTCAAATTCTCACACATAAAAATACCCAAATTTTAAATTTCATTACTTTCTAAAAAGTTCCAAACAACCTAAAAGAAAAGTATTTTCCATCATTTCTATTTCCTATGAATCCCAAGCTTAACAGTCTTTTTTTTCACCATTTCTATAGGTACAAACAGACCCTTCATGTTCTCTATTATATGGGGTGCATGGTGATGGTATTGAATGTACATTTAATCTGAAACCCTATCTACATGTAATCAGCTCATTAGCAATAACACACATTCATTTTCTCCCTCATTCCACAGTAACAAAATGATTACCACAAATAACTATTTACAATCATTTTGGTTACAAATCTTGATTATTGTTATCGCCTTGTTGTCAGGTATGTGCACAGCTATCAAAGCTACTTGTGGAACCATGCAGCAACTACGAGGGTGCAAAAATATGGTACATCAGATGTCCCACATCTTTTTTCTTTCAAAACTGTCCTATTTTATTGACGTTGCTGAACCATGCAATCATTCTAAACGGACTGAGTATCATGTTAATGGAATCATAAAACATATTTGTTTGTTATTTGTAGTGGAATATATTCTCAGAACAGGTTTTTGAATTTTCTTTTACATCAACAAAATCAAGATGGATTTTCTACTGATGATATTTGACAAGTGCAAGAGCTTTAAATTATTAAAATATACACAAATAGTTGATATAGCATCGTTGTTTAGATGGTCTAAATTTATTAAGAAAATATTAGAATTGAGAGCTTTCATTTATTCCATTCTACCTTTTCTTCTAAGATATGTAAGACTAAATGAATGGTACCCTTGTTGATGTTAGAAAACCAAACCGTAAAATGATGATTTTTCTTAACACTAGTTTATGTATTGTTTTGGCAGTAGTTCTCACTCCTTCAAGTAAAACATTTAGTTTTTGATTCTATGCATGCTTGAATGGTATTACCTTATTTAGCAATGCAAGGCAATTTTGGACCAACTGTAAGGTATTGCAATAGATCTGATCACAGTTTCTGTCACTTAAAATGACAATGTAGGTGTCATTATTGTTCTCGATACTTATTTCAATATAAAATTACACTGTTTAGTTGGAAATATTGTATCCATGTTGTATCTAGGTATCATAGGTTTTACTAGTTTTGTTCTTAACAATTTGAGATCTAAAAGTCATACCTAACAATTTGATATTATTCAAGATGCAAGCTATTTTGAAAGATAAGAGATCTTATGGAAAGGGACTCAAATTGCATTTTTGAGGTTTATAGTTGGATTATCATAATGGTAGATATATATGAATGAAAAAAACCAATGATTACATTACATAAAAACATTAAAATTTTGTTTGGCATGAATTGTGTATTATGTAAGGTACATATCAAGGAACAATTAAAGGAAATTAAGATTGATTTGTAGAACTAAATAATATTTAGATAAGTAGGTGAATTACATATTTATAAAATGACCTTATTGTTGTTTATGCAAGGATAAATTGGAAAAAAAGGAATTTGCTAGTTCAAAAATGCCATCCACATTTCCTTAATGGGATTAAAATATTATAATATTTCATGTAGTATGATTGATTATCCCTTGATGTTAGTTTTATTTTTAGATTTGATTTCAAATAAATTACCACTATACGAGGTGGTCGAGGATATGATGTTAGACATAAATGTGTGTAAAGTAGTTTATGAAAAATCAAACATTGAGAGGTACCTAGAAACTATATTAGAAGAATATAATTACCATCAGTTCGTTACAATTTGGCATTTACAACTACAAATCCAACCATACGTGCATTTATATAAATGATTGAAATTTAAAGCTAGTAGTATCCATATAAAATTATGGTACTCATGTGGGTGCCATAATACGATTGAGATTAGACAGCAAACCATTTTCATGTACGGTCCAGTTCAAAAATCAACTACTACAATCATATGATGCTATAATGGTGTAGTTAAGTAATGGATTGAATGCCAATGAAATAAATATGAAAATCCAGAAAATACAGGAATCTGTTGCTTTATGGTTTGGAACTTTGTGTGTTTTAAGATGTATTTGACTAATTGATACAAAACAGAACCAGTTGTACTGGTGGTTAACCCATTCAATCCAAGCAGTTTAGGGTTTAACCATAAAAATGGTCCAGTATCTTTTTAAGACCTGATTGCACATCTGGTTGATGGTCCAACCAATCTGATCAGCCTGTCTGAATATGTTTTGTAAGATTGTTTTGTGCAGAACAACTGGACCTGAGAATATGCAAAAAAATATGATTTAAAATAACCATGGTCTCAAGCATGGGCCAAAAAGGTGTTAGAAATGGTCTCTAAATAAAATTGATGTTGATTCTGTTATCAAATTGTAGCATAGGTTGTTCGTGTTTCTATGAGCTTGAAGGGACTCAGTAATTTTCACCTTTTGCATTGGTTTTCATTGTGATTTTTTTTGGAAAATAGATAGGATGAATCTTATTAATAATAAGGTTCATCCAAGAAGGTCTGAACAAGATGGTCAGACCAAAAGATATCAGAAAATAATGCTGTGAAAGAAAACTTGTTTATTGCCACTGATTCCTAAAATCTAATCAAGCTCAAAGATTGGACCTCTAGGTCGTTGTCTGAAACATCTTGATCGTTGAAGAGCTTGCCATTCTGCAATAAGCAAATTATCTAGTAGATAGCATCACATCAATAGCCGTGTTTTTTAGCCTCCTTTACTTTTCCTTTGATCAGACTTAATATTGTGTTTTGGAAGTTCCCAAAATTAGTAACCGTTGGGATCTTGGAAATCCCATACCCTGCTGCTGACCCCACACCCAAAGAATAGATGGTCAGAGTCTTCTTACAGCTGTTGACATAAGGTACAAAGAACATGTGAATCACAATCACTCTTGCTCCTGTAAGCTTCTGTTATCAACTTGCTATGTAGTAGAAGCCACAAAAAGGTTCACCTTCACTGGTGATCTGTACATAAGCCCAATGATTTTACTCATGAAATTTTTGTTGTCCATCCTGACTATTAGATTTTCACTGTATATTTGAATCTTCTTTTATAATCAAAGCTCTCTTCTGTTGTGTGGCAGGGACTTCTAATGTTGTATTGGGTGATCTTGTATTTCATAAGGATTGTACCGCTGATAAATCCACCCAAGTGAAGAATGTTGAGCTTCAGAATGATATCGATGAGGATCCAAATGCATCTTCAATGGATGAGATTTCTGAATCTTTGGATGTAGAAGGCATTCATCCTGTGAAGGTTAAGTCTTGTATAGCAGAGTGTTGGAACCTTTGCTGTAGTGCCTACGTTCCCCTTTTAATCTATTGTTATACCATTTCTGTGGTGACATTTAAATTATGTAGTATGTATTAGTTGTTTCCATCTCAAGTAAAAAAACTTATTGAACTCTATAGGTACAGTTGACAAACTCCTAACATTCTGTGTTTTATATTGGCATCGTAATTAGGTTGCTTAGTCTTATTTGATGCTTCCACTATATTTGTATTAGGTTTATCATGCAGAATCTTTCCCTTGATTGAAGATTTTATTATTGATAGTAATGGTTTAGTTTTCATATAGCCATGAGGATAGGCTTCAATAGGATTTTACTATTGAAAGTGTAGTTTGTGAATGTACCATATATCTATCTTTCCATTTTAATCTAGAACAAGGCATGATGTATCATAGAGGTGAGGAATTGAACTTTGATTTTGTATCAGACTTTGGTATGCTGAAAAACAACGTCTGTGAAAATTTGTTATGTTGAAAGCATGCCATTAGAAATTTAGTAAAGAAAATGGCATTTTTGTTAACAAAATTACCTTGCCAACTTTCAGTGTTGTCAAAAATGCCAACTGAATATTGTTGAAATTTTAGCAGTATGCGTAAATGTTTGATTCCATGCTTCATGGATGATAGGTTTCATCAAGGTGTCATATCTAAATTTTGATGGTGTTTGCTAAAATGAAAATCACAAACTCAATGCACAATGCTTTTACCACTGGGATTTGGAAGGGATCCTATTGTATACAACCTTGTCTAAATAAATAATTTTTTTTTTCCTTCCATTCGAACCAGGCTGCAATGGAGCAACAGTATTATTATGCTAAGTCTCATCTTCTGTAATGTTTGCTAAAATGTAAACAGAAAATCAAAGTGCAACATATATAGACACAATTGGCAAGGAAGTGCATGGTCGATGACTTATTTTGTTTTTGTCTGTCTCTTCGATTTGATGTGACGGGAAGGTTTCTCACTAGTTTGGTCATGTTGAAATATTAACAGTAAATTTATATTGAAAATTTGTAAACTGGTAAAATCTACCATTTATAGTGAACAGAATTACCACATGAATAGTTGCTAATGTTGAACAAGAATTAGTAGCATACTCACTACCAATAATTGAAAAAGAAATCTGCACTTCATACTCATTTATCCATTAATATGAATGTACAATGTTTCGGAATCTACATGCAATTTGACTTACCACTTCATAGTAGCTTTAGTGACTTAGAACTATGATTCTTCAGCTTGTGCAATAAATATTTACGCTCTTTCAAATTGTCTGCTGGCTAAAGGTTTTAGTGCGTGATCTGGGTTGTCATTTGGTCTATAGCATATTCCCTCATTGTTGTATCATCTTTATAGTCACTTATCCATAATATGAATGTTCAAAATCCATTTACAAGTTAACTCCGCTCTATAGCAGCTTATTGCCTTAGATTTATACCTACTATTTGTCAGCTTGTGCGAGAAATATATGCTCTTTCAAATTATTTACCAAATAGAAGTTCTCCTATTGGGTTGATTGGGCTGATGTCGTTTTAACCATATATTCTTCTCTCGTTAGTGTTGTGTTATCTTCCCTAAACAACAGTTGACAGTTACACCTCATTTGCAGGCTGTAAATGCTAGGGACCTTGTTGAAGGATGTTATACTTTTGAAGATATTGTACTTCCTTTACCAGGGTGGGGCTTTGATGATATGATCTATACCTATAACATGGAGTCGTATATGACACAATTTTTTTAAATGTTCTATTTCTTCTCTACGCAGATCAAAAATAATTTATCCAGAAAATGAAATTGCTGATGTTTACCAGAAACTGGCGAAAAAGGCAAGTTACATCTCCTACAGACACTAGTATCGTTTGCATCATCCCATATCTGAGAAACTAGCTTTCAATTTAGTTTACCTTACATTTTTCAGCACAAACATGGATAATTTGCATCTCATACAGATGAAAAACCTAGGCAAGATTAAAACAGAAAGGAATAAATATAACTAGTAAATAGTGGGCACCCTACTTTATGACAATTTTCAACATCAACATATGTCAACAGCATGTCAAAATCCTTGTTGGACAACACGAAAAATGGGTAGGTATTGGTTTGCAAGATTTCAGAGGCATGTCTGTGTCAGCATATTGTGTTGATGGAAGTCGGTGAATTTTATGCTTAAGATGGCTCATGTTGACCAGCATTTTATACCTATCTCATATTTTCTCCTCTTCTAGTTCTCTTCTCCTTCAACTCCATTATTGGTGTTGCCATTTTACATTGTGGATCGTCCTTCTTTATTGGAATTTGTACTTATTGGATCCATTCTACCATTCCAAAATCTTTTCTGTTTTGCCACTTATGGTTAAGTTTCCATCTTTTTTTGACCTTTTAAAGTAGCATTTCAATTTTTATTTGTGGCTCCGTAGTTTTATGCTTAGATCTAAGATTTTCATGGTAAAAAATCGAACATCTAAAGATTTTTACTGATTTTTGGATCATTATTTCCAATGAAATGTGGACTTGGTTACGAGTATAGAGGTCTATTTATGTATTGACCTATGCATTTAAAAAATTTCCGAATGTAGGACTCATTTCATCACTCTTTTTTGTTGCCTTGTTTAAGTCTTACCAGTGTTTTTCATCAGATAGATTTGTATAGGCTCACTAAGATTTTTTTTGTTCTGATACCATGATAAAATGGGAACATTAAACTTAAAACCAATAACCTGTGAGTGAAGGCATTCATCTATATATTAATCCATGTTTTGTTTTTAAAATTTCCAATGTATGACTAGTTTCATCAATATTTTAAACAATTTCTTGTACTCCAACACACTAGTTTTAAAGAATGTTGTGTTGTTAAATTTGTCATAAATTTATAAAATTTAATTTAATTACTTTTAAATGGGTATTATTGATTATTTATCCCAAAATTTCATATTGAAATTTATAGTTTCAGCCACTTTTTGTACAATTGTTTTTCACTAACTTGCATCATTATTTCCATCAAAACTCAGCACACGTCAGTTTTCCATTAGATTGAACTCTAAAACCACACCATTATTTAATACATTGCTTTATGCAGAATGTAAGTAGATGATAGTAATATACAACAACGATCTATGCCTTAATCTCATCATATAGGTTCAGCAACATGAGTCCTTTCACTCCATTTATTTATATCTTTAACCAAGTCTTCTATTAAATTATATAATTTTAAAATATTTTTTCACATTTTTAACAAGTAATCTTTTATCTTTACCCTTTTTACATTGACCTGCATTATTATTATTTTTTCTGGATAAGGAAGGTTTGTATTAGAAAATAATAATCATCCAAGAACAAGAGGTTGATCAAAAAGATCAACCAAACCCCCCTCCCCCACAAAAACCCACAAACATTGAGAAAGCCTTTACAAGCACCCCATTACACAAGTAAGACGAACCACCTAGACAAAACCATTACAACAATTTGCACCAATAATCTGACAAGGAGACAGGCATTTTTCACTATATGCTTGTGGGAAAGCACTTCAGTTTTAAAAATCACATCATTCTTAGCCCTCCAAATGCTCCAACAGATAACATGAATGGTGAAGAGCAAATGATGCTGAGAACCTTTCATTTTCCCTTTCAATGCCAGCAGTAGAACCTTCAATAAATCAACTCTGTTGTGCGGAGACAACCCACCATCCACCTCCCTTTGGGATGCCATCTCCAGACTCAAAAAGTTAATTACCAATGTTAAAACTATGGAAGGAAAAATCAAGTGTATTATAAATGGAGTTTTTCCTATAATCATAGGTTTAAACCAAGGGTATTCTCTAAGTCCGTATATGTTGATCTTCATTATGGTTGAAATAACCAAGGAAAATCAAGGAGAAATACCTTGGTGTATGCTGTTAGATGTATTTAGCCCATTAGGCCTATTATGCTTGTATATATATATACCTTGTACATCATTTTGAATACAACACAATACACTATTTTGTGTATCAACATGGTATAAAGAGCTCAGGTTTCTTCCTAAACCCTAATCCACCACTGTCCCCACCTCCTCTTCGTCGCTCCCATGGCTTCCCAAAAGGACAACTGGCCCTCCAAGCTCATAACGACTGGTGTGAAGCTCAACCTCACCAACTACCATCTCTAGGTGAGCTCGTTCAAGAACTTTCTCATCGTTCACTCCAAGGTATGCCATCTCTGTGAAGACCCGCCAGACATCAAGGACTCTACCTATTCCACCTAGTATTTCGCCGACTACGTTGTCGTCGAATGGATCATCGCCAGTGTCGAAGAGTCCATTGCATGCTCCATCTCACACGTTCGTCCAGCCCATCGCATGTGGGAGTAGGCGACCTTTGGCAATGAGAATATCACCCAGGTATGTGAAGTGTATGAATCTCTCTTCTCCACTCATCAGGGCAATCGATCGTTGTTGGACTACTACACCTTCATCAAATCTCTCCTTGATGAACTAGATATTCATCAACCCCTTGTGCCAGATCTCACCACCTTGCGTTGCTATCGGGAGGAGCTCGGCGTCACTGTCTTCCTAGCCGACCTCCATCTTGAAGTTGCCTCACAGATTAAGGGTTCCATCCTTGTCGGCGATGTGGTTCCGTTGATGCAAGTCACCCTCAACCGTGCCCTTTGTGATCTTGACCTTCATTGCCCACCGCAAAGGTAAATGTGCTTCCACTGCTCATCCTATTTCTAATTTTTTTTCCTATGATGCCCTTGGTTCCATGCATCGCCAATTTGCCATATCCTTGCTTTCAGAATCAATTCCTAAGAATGTTCATGAAGCACTAACTCTTCCCCATTGGAAGTTTTCCATGGATTACGAAATGCAGGCCTTGCTTGGTTATGGCATGTGGGAGATGGTCTCTAGACCTGTCGACACCTTTATTGTTGGATGTCGTTGGATTTTCACCATCAAGTGCAAACTAAATGGCTCTGTTGATCGCTATAAAGTACGTTTGATTGCTCGTGGCTTTACTCAAACCTATGGAGTTGATTATGCTAAGACTTTCTCTCCTGTGGCTCGTCTCAATTCCATTCTTATTTTATTCTCTAAGGCTATCAATCAGGGATGGAGCCTTGCTCAGCTTGATGTTCGTAATGCCTTTCTCTATGGATCTTGATGAACAGGTATTTATGGAGTAGCCTTCTGGATTTGTTGCTTAGGAGAACACTGTTTGCTCACTCAAAGGCAATCTATGGACTAAAGTAGAGTTCGTGAGCTTGGTTTTCCAAATTCAGCTCGATGATGTTACAGCATGGCTTCCGCAAATGTGTCTTAGATCCATCCATTTTGTCCACAAGAGTGATGATGGGTATATCATTTTGGCGGTCTATGTTGACATTATTTTGACAAGCAGCAACACTACTAGTATTCACAAAACTAAAGAATTTCTGGTACAACATTTCTCCTTCAAAGATCTAGACAAACCCAAATATTTCCTTGGCATTGAGATTGCATATCATGGTAATCAGATGTTTCTATCTCAAAGGAAATATGCATTAGACATATTGGAGGAGACAAGTCTTTTGGGTTGCAAACCTAAATCCACTCATGTTGAGCTGAATCCTCCCTTTTGGGATAGCACCTCAGATCCTTATCCTGATGTTGGGTAGTATCGTAGGCTTATTGACAAGCTCATTTATCTTACTGTTACTAGGGCGGATATTGCTTATGTTGTTGGTGTTCTTAGCTAGTTCATGTAGGAGCCTAAACAAGTTCATTGGAATGGTGTTATTTGGTTATTATCCTATATCAAGGGTAGTCCTGGTAAAGGCCTAATCTATAGTAGACATGGTCATTTACTTGTCAAAGGATACTCTAATTTTGGCTATGGAGGAGATAGTCATAGGAAGTCCACCTCTGGCTATTGTACTTATGTTGGTGATAATCTTGTGACTTGGAGAAGCAAAAAGCAAAATGTTCTCTCTAAATCTAGTGCCAAAGCTGAATTTAGATCCATGGCTCAAACTGCTAGCGAGTTAGTATGGATCAAAAACCTATTATCTGAGTGGGGTATACAGGCACCTCAACCTATGAATATGTTCTGTGATAATCAGGCCACCATCTATATTGATGAAAATAAGTCTTTTCGGGAATGTACGAAGTATGTTGAGATTGACTGCTATTATGTATGAGAATAAGTTGAAAATAGAGTCATAACTCTTACATACACTTGGTCGTTTGAAGAGTTGGTTGATATCTTTACTAGGGCTTTGAGAATTAGTCCATTTGATGACTTATGTAACAAGTTAGGACTCCTTGATATATATACTCCAGCTTGAGGGAGAGTGTTAGATGTATTTGGCCCATTAGGCCTATTATGCTTGTATATATATATACCTTGTACATCATTTTGAATACAACACAATACACTATTTTGTGTATCAACATATGCTATTTGTTGATGACACAATGTTGATGAAAGGAAGTTTGAAATTAATTCTAAATTAGAATTATGAAGTGACACTCAAGGATAAAATGTATAAATAAAAATGTAGATTCAAAAAACAATTAATGAGGAAGGTATATACTTTGATGACCATAAAATTCATAAAGGTAAGACTTTTAAATACTTCAGATTTATAATAAGTAGTAATATTGAAATTATCAAGAATGTTATTCATAGGATTAAAGTAGAATGAATAAAGTAGAAAAATGCTTCTAGAGTGTTATGTGAAGAATGACCATATTGCACAAATCAAAATGTTCGGTTGTAAAGAATGACCGTATTGCAAAAAATTATTGGTTCTCCTTTGGTTTTAACACTAGTAATTTCTCTTTCATACATAGCCTTTATAATATAAATATATCCAAGTACTCCTTCACTTTCTAAAACCCAACACAATAGGTTTCTATGTGCTCTATAATAGCATTTGTTTAAATCAATGAAAACCACATGAAGGTCTTTTTTCTTATTTATAAAATTTTCTACTAGTTAACTAAATAAATGAATAAGTTACATTTTCGGACCTATTGAACATAAACTGAAATTTATTTTCTATGATTCTAGTTACATGTCTTAGTCATTTTGACCTCTAATAAATGGTTCTTTATTAATGGACAAGTTATGAACTAAATTATCCAAATCTTCCCAAAATTTCCATTTAATTGCTTCTCCTAAACGTATTTGTGGAGCATATGTACTAATTATATTAACTATCTTATTTCCTATCACAAACTTAATCTTTATAATTCTATCTTTTATTTGTAATACCTCAACTACTTCATCTCTTAAACTTTTCAACTATTATTCCAACTCCATTCTTACACCTATCTTTTCTTAGAAACTACAATTTAAAATCACTATCCTCAACCTAGATTTTTCTCCCACTTATTTAGTTTCTTGCAAGTATATTATATTAATTTTTCTTGTTATCATTATATCCACTAATTTCATACTCTTACCTGTCAAGAATTTTATATTCTAAGTTGCTAGCTTAATTTTAGTGTTTTAGACTAAAGGAGGGTTTGTATTGGATGAAATGTCTGGAAACGGAAAGTAAAGTAAGAAAATTCAATTGTTTGGTGTTTGTGCAGTAAGGAGTCAGATTTTCTAGTCATCTGCTTTCTCCCCTAAATATCTCTAATGCATGATATTCTAGTCATCTCCTTTTGCACGATCCCCCATCTCCATCAAACCTTAAACCCTTAGCATTCCACATCATCCTGAAGTTCCGTAAGATTTGATGTGAGAAACCATCCCACTATGCCATTTCTATCAATCCAAGGACCTATTGGCCATGTACGATGGAGCTTATCTTGCAACATCAACCAAGGACTTGTTTTTATTGATCTTGTTCTTACTTTGCTATCTCCTCATTAGTGTTGAGGTTGATGCCTGAAACCTTGTGGACATTGTTTCTTGGGTTTGTTCAAGTTGAGATTGTCAAGGATGAGACTAGGGAAAGGTGGGCACCTTCGCTCCTACTTGTGTCACACACAAGGCCATGTCGCCAATCCAATTCCCACTGATGTTTGGGTTCACACCAGTTATTGTCGGTTTGATCGCGAAGAAGCAGCAGAAAGAGGGAAAAGTGGTGGTGATGATAATTGAGACGAGACCAATTCTCATCCCTTCTCACAATATATCATTTTTTTATTAGAAGATATGAAATTTATTTAAATGTTAATATTTAAGTTTCATTAATACATATTCTCTTAATTTTCTGAAAATTCATAATTTTTTTGACTTTAAGAACTTTCTGTTATGTACACAAACATCCTTTTTTTTTATTACATTCTTGATTTTTCATTTCCAAACTTTCCATTAGGCACAAATGGGCCTTGACTTTTTTACCTACACCCATCTATTAAGATGTGAGAACCTCTATTTATTTTCATCTACATCCAAGCATTGATATATGGCTTTTAGCTTGAAATTGTCATGACCAAAGTGTGCAACGCTTTTCTTTTATTTTCTTTTCGTTGGTTGCTCCTGATGTTTAACACAATGTGCCACTAAGAAGGTTATGCTTCAATGAGTCATCTTGAAGATTCATGTTCGTAAAGCGTTGATAAGTTTTTATAACTTGTTATCTACCCAACACAACCCTCCTATTTTATCTTAGACTTGGGACTGGCCATGAAGTGATGAACTTCTACAAGCAGAGTTACTTTTATTCTTTTTTATTTTTTATAGTCACTATAAAAAATAAAAATCTTTGAAAAACGGCAGCCATTCATGTCTTTAAAACATTTTGCAGGCCAATTTGTTTTTTTGAGGAAATGTGGAAAAAACTTTGAAAAAAGTGGTTTTTTTCCATTTGAACAGTTTCCTTTTTTGAGAAAAATGGCATTTTCCCTTTTTTATCATTTGCATGGTCTTTTTTATTTTTTTTAGATTTCCTCTTTTGAGTTATTTTCATTGATATAGTTTCTTTTGATATTTATTCTGTTATTTATAACTTTAATTTTACTTTTTATTTATTTATTATTTATTGTTAAGTTTTTTATTTAAGTGATAATTACACAATAAGTTTTTTGAAATCGTATTACATGTTATTGATTTATACTTTATTTTATTTATTTTGATGATTGTGATACTTCTATATATGTAAATATATTTATATTTATTCATTTTTTACATGTAATCTTGTTTTCACCGTTTAAACCTGTTAAAAAAAAATTGAAACTTCATTTTTTAAGAAATGTTTTAATTTTTTAACCATATTATGTATGTTTTTCGTTTTTTACAGCATTATTATAGTTAATTTACATTTTTTATCTTATTGAATGTGAGTTTTTACCTAGGGTTAAAGAGGGGGGCCTGTGTTGGAAAAATCAATTGAGCATTTGCTATTTGCTTTTTCTTTTGACGTTATACTGATAATGATATCCTTCTATAACTTCTGTTTCTGAGTTCTATTTTCAGGATGAAATCAGCCTCACCGAAAGCATTCATGCTGCCAAGTATGATACAATTCAATGGCAAACCAAACACACACTCAAATTGGTTTTGCTTATCCCCATTTGATTTGGACCTAACTTTGATTACACTATTTGGTGCTAGGGAATTTTCGTTAACTAGCATGACAGGTGGATACCGGAAGGTTTTTCAACGGCCAAATAATTTTACATGGTATTTTGAATAATTTGTGTTTCTCTTGATATGGTATGCTGTGTTTCTTATTATATGAACAGAGAACTTGGGAATTACCATTATCTGGGATTGTTGATACAGGGAACTGATTAGTTACACAGATAGCACAACTCCCTTAGCAGAGACTGACATGGATGATATTTCTAAGATGAGGGCATCAGCTGTTAAAGAGCATCCCATGGCACGGTGCTGCTGCGATGGACATGAAAGAAAAGTGGATGACGAAAATTTTTCTTGCAACCCGGAGGCTGAGGATGAACAAGAATTTGAGCCTGCGTGTAGTTCACAGTCTTGCAACCCAGAGGCAAAGGATGAACAAAAATTTGAGCCTGCTTGCAGTTCTGATCCGAGGTTGTCACAGATAGCTCTGAAGATGGGTTTTATTTTACCCACTTCTTGTTATGCTACAATGGCCATTAGAGAGCTGTTGAAAACATCCACTGCGGTAATATCACTATTCAAAAAATAGCGTGCATAATCTCATTCTTTTTAAAAGTGATATGATAAAAGAATAACTTTTTACATATTTGTTTTTATTTTTGCTTCTTAATAGAACGTGCATGTTGTCCTTTAATTACCCAGTGCTAAACAACATCATATCAACTCTTAAGAGATGATTCTAATTTTTTTTGAGAAATAACAATACGATTGTTTTCTAGTTTTTAGAATCATTTACCTTTCTGGTTGCTTGAATTCCAGAATTTTAGTATGATTTGTTTGCTGCACTATTTTGTATAGCTTGACATGATCTTGTTAGCATGCCATATGATTCATATGGGAGGCCTAATATAGTCCCCATTGGTTAACTAAATAATATTATAAAGCTAGTCTCTATCCTTTAATTAGTTAACTTTTAAATTGGTTCTAGTTTTGTATTAAGTGGTACTAAGACCAAAGTGATCTGAACCAATTTTCGGAAAAGACAACCTGAGTGCTATGGAGTGGTTGCACATAAATGTCCAATGTAGGCCACCGATGAGGAAGTGAGGTGGGTTTGTTACCATACTGTATAGATCATATGGAGGACCAAATATAGTCTTGCATTGGTTAACAAATAACCTATGTAAGTTGACACAAAGCTAAGCGCTTTTTACCTCAATAAGCTAGTTTTTATGGTGAGTGCTATTTCTGTATCAAATTCCAATCTAGGGTGTATGGAAAAAAGAAATTGTAATGAGTAGAACAATATTGTGATTTTCAATGACATAATCTGATTAGATGGACATAATGGGAGATAACATCAAAAGATTTTATTAGAGATAAAGTACAGTTGCATTTGCTGAAGATAAAATAAAAGAAAATTGGTTTAATCAAAATCTGAATGAGACTTAGGAATGCACAAGCTGCTGGAAGAGGTGATTTAATTAATACAGAAGATATTAAAAAGTGGTGGTAGGTTCAAAACGTTTTGATTAGAATTGTAAGACAACAATTAAATTTATGTATTTTAATAATAGATGAAAATATTTAAAAGAAAAGAATTCATGTAGACCCATGTAGTGAGATTATGGCTCAAATTATTGTTATGGGGAAAAGGTGGAATATATGTACACGTTTAGTTTTGAATTTTCCCACACATTTCTAGATAATTCTCTTTTGGGTCCATGAATGGGCATATGTAGGTGTATCTCCAAGTCTATATCTATAAAACAGACTCCTGGTAAAAAAAAATTTATCTTCTGTGATGAATGCTTCTTTCATCATGTGTACTTTCATGCAAAATCTTTGATAAACTTTATATGCATTTACTTGCATTCTCTGCAAATTTATGGTGGTGTATGTGATTGAACATTACCATTTATGTGTTGACATAATTATTACTTTTTGTGATTGAACATATTACTATTTATTAGTTTTTGTGATTGACCTCTTTACTTTTTATGTTAGGTCGCTTTCCAAAAAACCCTCAACGTATGAAACAATTTCGGCAGTGTCACTTTCCAGGTGCCACGGTAATACACTTTTTATGCAAATTTTTTATTCGCTGCAGTTAAGATTTTATCGGTCTTCCAAGTAATTGTCGTCCGGACAACAATAACCTAAAATATCAGTTACGTCTCTCAAGCAATTGTGATCATGTCGTTCCCAAAATTTTTTTGTAGTTTCGTCTGCCGTGTCTCTGCCCCAGTATTCATTTTTCCCGTGTGATTACTAACCTATTTTGTTCCCAAATTCAGTATCAGCGTTGGTGATCTAGACAAAATTCTTTTCTTTCCCAGGTGGTCAGAGTGAAGGCATATATTGTTTTCCTTGCATGTCAAGTGTAAAGAACCTGTATTGCTTACTTTGCATGTGGAAGTAAATGACGATCCCCTCTATTGCAGTTGAAATCAAGCCTGCTGGTGACTATTATTAATCTGAGGTGCTGCCAGAATCAGGAGGTGGTGGATTCTGTCTTGTTCAAGTCTCCTGGTTCATGAGAATTTTGACTATCATTGTTATACCATATTTGTTAATGATGCCCGAAAGCAAAATTGATAATGCCTGTGTTCCAAGTTGTTACCAACTTACCGTGGAAACTAAAACAACATGCTTTCAATGTAAAACATCGAATTGCTCCACCTTTAAATTCCAGGTTATCAGGTGCAAGCCACAAAAGTTGAAAAACTAAAAAAGGGTATAAGATGGTCATCCGAGAGAGCGGGCACTCGAGCGACACTTTTTCTACCTGGTAGATGATTTTCCTCATCATTTCCGATATTGATTGATCACATCACATCACATTGTTTAGGAAGGAGGAGTTTCAATTTCTCATAAATTTGTGTATATCATTATCATTATTAGTACACATTTTAATTTCATACAATTGAAACATTATTTGTAAAATTACTTTAACTTCATAATTATTAAAGTTGATTTCATAGTAAGGTTAAAAACAAATGACCTAAGTGTTACTCGTGACGGTAACATGAATATGCAAGCAGCGCATGTTGGGTGGTTTGACCATACATTTCATTTAATCTAATAACACAAGAGGAAGTTGTTTAATCTGAAAAGTATGTTGTGTAAGTAGAAGCACTTCATTTGGAAAGAACCGGCAAAAATTGATCCGATTATTGATGGGTTCGTAGAGAGAAGATATTGCTACTCGTAGAGAGAAGACATTGACGCTTGTCCAATTCTTGAAGGCCGCCATTACAGAAAGGACTTCTGTCGGTGCAAGAAGGATTAGGAAAACAGGTAGTGGTCTATCAACAAGCGGTGGGGATCGATCAAACTAACCATTGAATCTTGTTCTGTCGTGCATGGTAGCCATCAGTGTTGACCCTATACGGTATAGAGATTTTCTGGATGTTACGTGCTGCATCCAGGTAAGGGTGATTGAGATTGAGGGATGCATTGGGCTTCCATCAAATGATGAATAGATCACTTTGGCAGAGGCTGAAACAAGTGGAAAAGCCACAATCAATAAGTGGGAAGGGATTGAGGAAGAGTTGAAAGAGTGATCTCAAATGGCCTTGATGCACATTCGATCAGTCCATGCCAATGAAGAAACTAAAATGGTAGAAGGACCGGTGCACTCCAACATGGATGCCACGCCGTTTATGGAACCTAGGAAAAGATGGGTTGATTCTTAAAAGTTCCAAAAAAATTGGTATACAAAAAATTTAATCCTTATGGTAGAATTTCAAAAGAGATTAATGATAAGTCCATATCCTGCCATGAATGAAAAGAAAAAAAAGGAGATTGGTATCTATGCTGAAGAACATTATGAATTTATTGGTGTGTTCTTTAACCTTTGCGTTACAGCATGTATCTTTCAATACTTATCAATTAAGTCTTCGCGCAACACTTGAGCAAGTATATGTTGGTATTTTTTGACAGTATTTTGATTTACAGACCACCAAGTGCATCTGCAAGTGATAATGGAATTATTGTAGTAGCATCACTTGTACGCCAAGAAAAATAAGTGGTAAAGGAGCAGAGGTAGACGATGAAATGAGGTGGCAAATGACCACTTATGGACTGAGGCTGCCTAGGAAGCCTTCCAACAACTTGAAGAGAGGTTATCTCATCTCAAGCTTCAGTACCTTGGTTACCAGACCTCCTAAATGTTTGTTTGAGTGCAATGCTTTATGCCAGTGGGATGCCCTATAACATTTATGAGAAAAGTTCATAAAGGCAATGACATGCATCTTCCCATCTCCGAAAGGGGCATGTTGGCCAACTTGCATGCGATGAAGAAATGGAGAACCATGTTGTTGGGTAGATCCAAGGCAAATTGTTAGCTAAGCTTTTGGGTTTTGATTAGCAAATAGAGTGCAAACTGGGACCAATCGATCAGGCAGAAGACGCACTGTCCAGCCAAAGATAGGAACTAGATAGAAACAACAATAGCAAAGAAACAATACTGCTCATGCATTTAGCTTCTCATGGTATTGTATTGAGCTAATCTTCTCTTATCAAAGCACATTATCCATGAACTGTTGCCCCCACAAACTCCCAATAATCATATTTCCCCAAACACTATAAGAAAAAAACCTTAGAATTGAATCAATCTCACCCTCCATACACACACACACACATGTGGACTATCAAGTTGAACCGAAAATGAGATGGCACGCATGAACTTGAAACACACGGGGGAAAAATTCATTCAAATTGTAAGGCAATCTTCATCACACATTTGCTACTCTGAAGTTCATGATAATCTCTCACACTGGTTATGGTCCACCCACTCCATAGATGATATCAACTGGGCGTTACACAATAGACAGAACAACATGGCTTCATTAATGATGTTTTCACAAACACGGAACTCCAAAAAAGGGGAAATTTAGTGCTAAGATTTTAACCTCAAATTTTAAATCATGCAGCAGAACAGATCTCTTCCGTTTTGTGTCATTCAATCAAGTCTTGGGAAGAAGTAATAGGAATGGATGGAGCAAAGACCAGATATTATGTAAAAGACATATAACACAAGAAAAAAGAGGCAGTAAGAAATGAGTTCAAGCCTGCATGGAATTCTTGGTGATGGCCTTCATCTGCACATGATCCACCGTCTCACTCGCGCTCGACGTCGGCAACGGCTCGTACGTCCCCGCCCTCCTCACGTTCACGCCGCCGCACGTCCTCGCGACGAGCAGATACACCACCACCGAAATGACCGCCACAATCGCAGCACACACCACAAACGCCAGATCGAGGACGGCCACCGCCCTCAGCCTCAACTGATCGAGCACACACCTGGTCGATCCTTCGATCCCGATGGGAACGTCGAGCATCCGATGGCATCCTTCCGGGATAAACCCGTCGACATTGAGAAAAAAGCCCGTCGCCAACGCCCACGCCCCTTGGAGGGAAATAGAGGCGGAGAGCGCGATCTCGGAGACGAAGAGGAAGGGATTGACGGCGAGGGAGAGGGACGACGCGGCGGACACGGCGGAGATGAGGGAGGAGAGGGACAGGGATTTGGACTGAAGGTCGGAGGGAGGGAAGGAGGAGGCGGAACGGAGGGAGGAGGAGGACAGAAGCGCGAAGGCGAGGGAGGCGAAGAGGAAGGAGAGGTGGGGGGGGAGGAAGGGGGCGGGGAGGAAGAGGAGGAGGGAAACGGAAGTCTGCAGGGAGCTGAGGAGGCGGATGGAGGAGGGAGGACGGGCGAGGAGGGGGTGGAAGGCGGAGAGGAGGAGGAGAAAGGCGAGGAGGTAGAGGGGGAGGTGGCGGAGGAGGTGGTGCCGGTGCGAGGAGAGGGGGAGGGGATGGCAGGGCTTGGCGGCGAGGGGAGGGTGGCGGAGGTGGTGGCGCCGGGCGGCGGAGGCCAGGTGGTAGACGCCGTAGCAGAAGAGGGTCAGGAAGGAGACCAGGTGGTGCAGCAGAATCCCCATGGCGATGCCCTCCTTTTCTTCTCCACCTCCGTCCTCCTCTTTCTTTCACGGTTTCACCCCACCTGCTGTAACAGGTGCACAATTTTTAATTTTTTTATACGAGGTTTGGTTTAAAAATATTTATATTAATTCTTTTCTTTTAAAATAATACTTTTGTAAGGAATTTTTAAATAAATATTATTAAAAACAAATAAATCTCTACGTGAAATATTTTCCAAATCAGACTTTTATAAGGTGGAAACGATATTTGATTTGACTCCTTTTTTTCATTTTTTTTAATTTGTAACGTAGTTTCGTGGAAACTGTGGCAAAACCTGATTGATAGTCAAATGGATTGGGTAAAGGATCATGTTGGTTCACATAGTTAAATTATATTATTGAATTGAAATAACACTTTTTTTTTAATACGATACAATTGAATAAATCATATTTAAGTTAGAAAATATTCGTATCGAGCTAACATGACGATTTAATAGATCAACAAGTTACAAGATGCTATGTAACATAGGCATCGTTTTTTTTACTTTCAGTTCGATTTACTTCTTCAATTATTTTGTGATCATAACTTCCATCATATCTGAGTATTAAATAATTTTTTCAATACATAATTATAAATTAATTAAAATATCAACATTTACCAACACAAATTTCACTCTCTATTAAATATAACAAAAGATTCATGACCTTTGATTGTGGGGGAGAGTTCTCCAAAAGGGGGGTGAACCGTTATCAATTATTGGCAGCTAGTGAGAGAGGAGGAAGTCGCTTCGTGACCTTTGATTCATGCAAATTGATTCCAGTGATGGTAGGAGTTGCCCTAGAGAACGGTTGCCATGCGAAACCAAAGGTGCAAGCTACCTTGACTTGTGAATGGTAGAACGATGTGGCCAAAGATTGACAATTTGGATAGGGCACATTCTCAAGAAAATTTTGACAGATCACGCACATAGGAAGAAAACTGTGGAAAAATTGCAAGATCACAAGCGAAACGACCCGACACGAATTTTATGTCGATACGGTACTATTCGTGTTGTACTGGTTCGATACTATTCGTGTCATGTCGACACGACCCACAAACATAATGAGCCAACCTAAGCATAGCCTGTTGGTACGAAAATACTATTCATACCGATCAACGACATGATATTGATTGACACGATTTTTTAATTAATTTATATATATTTAATATTTGAATAATTAAATTTTAAAAAAATATTTATTTAATTAACAAATAACAACATTCAACATTCAAGTATTCAACTATCAATAGTAATTCAACCTTCAACAAGATAACAATGCATATAATTAAATTAAATTATTAATTAATTAATTAATTACATATTTTATATTTACATTATTACAAATTTACAATTACATTTAAAAAAATTTTACAACAAAATTAAATTACATTTTAAAAAAAATTACAAATTGAAAAATTACAATGTTTTAATTATGAAATGTTTAAGTTTGAGAGTTGCTCTATAAATTCTTCAACTTGATCTTATTCACAGAGTCGAGTAAACTCTCAGCCTTTTACATATATTAATGCTTCAATTATTTTTTTTTTAAGTCTACTTCTTCGATCATCAAACACGTTGCCACTTATGCTGGAAATTTGTTCACAAGTTACTGAAAATACTAAAATTGTTAATAAATCATTTACCATTATTGATAATATTGGAAAAATCATTGATTGTTGCCTCATCAATCTAAAACATCAAATGTGTTTTAAGTTAGAATGTTGAGTAAATAATAACGATTGGTGATTGGTTGAATTAAAAGTAATTAATTCTTTTCTAAATACTGTAGGATTATAATTGTATGATGATGATGATGATAAGATATCTTCATCAAATCTTAGATTTTGTAAAAATACCTAAGAATCTGAAGATTGTCCAACATTTGATTCTGGTATTGTAAACATTAGTGGAAGAGAATGTTCTATTTTTAATCAATATCTTTGTGTGTATAAATCAAATATTTGATTTAATTATTCTTTTATTATATTAACACTTAATCCTAAATCTACACCTATAAACTTATTTGTATTCTCTTAATTAATTTAGTAACATATCTTATTTTACACTTAGAATCTAAGTATACACTCAAAATATATAATTGTGGGATTTCATTCAAATATTTTAAATTTTTTTGTTTCATCCTATTTACTATTGGTCGGAAAAATGGATGTCTCATATTTATTAAAAACTCGTGAAATATCATATAAATGATGCAACATATAGACAGATGTAGAATAATAAATTCCTGATAATTTAAGAATTGCATCATAAAAATGTTTTAAAAATTCAACAAAACATTTTATAATTTTAAAATCATCATCACTTAATTATTTTCGATAATCATCAGAATGATGACGATTATACATAGACATTATTAGAATTTCATATGGTAATATACTTTCTAACATTAAATATAATGAATTTCATCTATGTTAAATATCTAAAAAGAATTTTTTATACGGCATTTCAAAAGAATCATATGTTTCATCAAATTGTTGCTGCTGCTTTCCTGAATTAGTTATAAAACTTACAGCATTCCTAACATTTTCAATATAAATTTCAATTTCTTTTATACCTGATTATACAATAATATTAATTATATGACACATACATCTCTAGTAAAATAATTTAAAATCATTTGGACTTAATCTAATTTTAAATATTGGTATTGTTACAATATTATTAGTTGCATTATCAAAAGTTATACTACTTATTTTATTTCTAATTCCATATAAATCAAAAATTTTCATAATATTTGCAAAAATTATTTTAGTTGTACGTGGATGTTGAATTTTTCTAAATCCTATTAATCTTTTTTGTAAAATTCAATTTTGATTAATATAATATGCAGTTACAGCTATGTACCCATCCTTAGTTCTACCCGACTAAGTATCTAAAGTACATACTATACATGTTATTATTGTACTCATAACATTAATAAGTTCTAATCTAAGCATATTAAATGAATTCACAATATCTTATCTAATGGTATTTTTAGATATATGTTTATATTGTAGACAATATGTTTTACTAATATATTCATCAAAATGTTTATTACCTTCAAACTTATTAGTAAATCTTTTTGACAAATAAATTTGATATGCAAGTCCCTAACTCTTTGAGAATTATAAGTCAATGAGCTAACACTACTCTCAGGAGTAAAAGAATGTTGAGTTTGAATAATTTTGTCTTTATTCCTATTTTCACATATACTAATATGCCTAGTTAAATAACCTGTACCGCCAAACATTTTGCAAGAGAAGTCAGTATTACAGAGGTTGTAAAAGGCTCGTTCCTTTGAAGTGTCGTCCATCATGACTTTCATCATTATTATGTACTTTGATCAAATGAAAGTTCTCTTCTAAGACTTCCTCGACGACATAGTTGAAGCTAAAGCTCTAATAATTTTCATTGATGACATCACTTCAACTTCAGGAAAGTTTTGTTGAAGATATTTATAGTTTTTAGAACTTTAACCTTAGTAATAAGCCATTGTTTGTAATTTGTGAAATATAAATTGAATGAGAAAATTTGAAAAATTGAGATTTGAGATTTAAGGAGTTGAGTGAAAAAAAACTCCACCAACAAAATTTTCTGATTTTCCTAATCTCTGGTCAATTTCCTACTAGAGCGACCCAACCGTTGAAACTTCTGGGCCGACATTCGGATGAACAGCCAAGTGAAACTTCCACTGTTCTATTGATCTTCGCTTACTATCCAACCCTGCCATCTCATACCTTTACACAAGTCCATAAACTTAGTTCTGATCTACTCTTCCAAAAATACTCTTATTTTCAATCATGCATTCACATTCTCCAATCTACTATTATTATTATTTTATTATCATATTTTTCATCACAACATTTATATATTTTAAACAATATTCTTTTACAATTTAATTAAAATAACTTAACATATACCAACACAAGTTGATTAAATGATATCAATTATGGCAATGATATTTTTATTACATAAATAATATTTTTATTACATGAAAAAACAATAATGGAAATGGCAGTTAAGGTACCATGCATGGAGAAAAACGTTTCCAGAGCTTCCTAAAATCGATTTTCCCTTCTTTACAAGTACCAGGTGAAATGAACAGAGCTTAAAAATAATGATCTGGAGTACACGAACACCAAGGATCAAGTCAGAATTGGCGAATTGCAGGACTATGGAAATTGCAAATGTATAGCCGCCTAAATTTCATGACTATAAAAATGCAGTGGGTAACATTAATATAGGGAACACCCCATTTTGCAACTCAAATATTGTGATAATTTACAACAGATATGTTTAAGCAAGCACTAGGTAAATTGGCCAATAGATAATCAAATTCAAGCATCTTTGCTCTATGAAACAAGTCAAAACCAATAAGCTATGGGAACGCTTGAAGCAAATATTAAAAATCTGCTGGTGAAATCCGCCAGAGCGTTGCACGTATGGTAATCCAATCAATGATTGGAGTCCATCCTCTGCTCCTCTCTCCCTGTCAGATCCGCCTGGTAACCTCCCAAGAGAAACTGGTATTCTGTTTCCATCTTTTGCTTCTGGTTGTGACATTGTTGCAACAATTTTTTTAACGAGTCAATAGAAAGTGTTTATACCTTATGCCCCAACAACATCTTCCTCTGTAGATTCCATCAAAATATCTTCCCCATGTAAGACTTCAGTTGAAACAGATGAAGTATCTGTTTCAATGTCGCTTTCCTTCACTGTTCCAAATTGCATCAGTTTCTCTCTGAGACTCAATGCCAGTTCTTCTCGGACATCCATGTTGTCAGTAAGATGGCGCCTGATGGCATCTTTTCCATGAAACGTCTCACCATTCATTTTAAAGAATGCACCAGATTTTAAGATATACTTGTGCTTTACGCCTAGACTGATTAACTCTAATTCACGGCAAATTCCCTTGCCAAATTCGAGCTCAAACTGTGCAGTCCTGAAGGGAGGGGCATGCTTGTTTTTCACAATCTTCACCAAAACTTCACTTCCTAACGTCTGTCAAGACCATTTACAGTTATAACGGAGGCAATATTCACATTAGGCAACACCAAATGAAAGGTCCATAAAATAAACGCTTGAAAATCCCAACTAGATAAAAGCGAGTTAGAAAAGCCTTGTACAAGTTACCTGCGACCCAAATTATTATAAGAATTTTTTCCAAAGTAAATTCAGAGCAGACAGAACAAACAAGTCTAAGAGCATACAAGGAAAAAAAAGAAAAAAAGAGCATATGAGAGCAATTGCAAACAAATAATTTACAGTTGTTAGCAATACCTCTTCTCCCTTTTTCACTAAGCCAATTCGTCTAACGTTCAAACGAACAGAAGCATAAAATTTCAAGGCATTACCCCCTGAAGTGACCTCTGTAGGAGCACCAAAACTGAACGTGGCCATCTTTGCTCTCACCTATGTATACAACAAAATTCAGTCCACAGGAAATGCAAAATGGGAAGAATGCCAGAAATAGGAAATTATGACTGAAGCAAAGACTAAGAAATGTTGGAACAAAGATGGCAAATGCATTACTACAGCAAAGGGGTAGACTGCAGGGCGCAACACAATAAGTCATTTTCATTATGAATAGCCCAATTTACAATAATAAATAACAATGCAAGAGTTTCACAGTTAACATAAAACTAGGCATGTAAATGACAGCCAAAATATACCTGATGCTAGTCAGTAACCTGCAAACACGCAAAATGAATTTGACATACTACCTGATTGGTGAATATAAGGATAGTTTGTGATAGAGACAACGAATGGCTCAACTTTCTAAGTGCTTGACTCATTAGTCTTGCTTGGAGTGCCACATGTGCATCTCCCATCTCCCCATCAAGCTCGTTCTTTGGAACAAGAGCAGCTACCTGTGTTGCATATCAGAAACAATTTTTACCCAATTTGGATAACACATGACCCTGATAGCTGACAAGGTTTTAAGAATTCTCAGACCCAATTATGGACAAAAATCATAAAACAACAAGCCATAACACGGCACTGGAATAGTTTCAGAAAAGGCAGATTCACTTCTTTAGACGGTACTGCAGATGACATTAACAAATAACAAAGCAGTGACTTGGGATGTACATGGCAAGGGAAATTACTGAGCTATTTACGTTAAATATTAATGGATAGAAAGATTAAAGAACCCAGTAACTTAAACTGCATCAGAATGACAGATTCGTGTGATTAGACAGGACTATGAATTAACAATTTGGGTGACTATGAAAAAAGCATGCTGATGTAAAATAGTCATGGATAACAACACAAAGCATTGAGCTATTCTATGCAAAATATTCACACATAGAAAGAACAAATTATCTTGTAAATTGAGCTGCAGGATTGATCAGAAGTTCAAATATAATACACAGAAATACATCGAGAATGATTAAAATGCAGTAAAATGCAGCTTTCTTGCACCACTGCACGGTTTTCTATCCAGCAGTAGTGTAGTATGGTACGAATGTGGAGAAATAAACTTCCATGTAAAATCACTTCCCTCTTTGTGATGCTAAATGTGTGCACACAACACATACATGGGTGTAAGTACAATGTGTATCAAGCACTGACTGTTTTGTTCATTTTACAGTTTGGATCATTTTCCATGAAGTACCAAACTGATGATGTCTGTAGGAAACAGGAAAAAAGAAGTGATGCAATGTACTTGCAGGCAAATACACAGTGAATGCATTTGTATGCATACATGGAATATCCATGTTTAGCTGTGCCGAGAGGAGTAACTTACACTGTCCACCACCACAACATCAACTGAACCACTTCGAATCACGGTGTCCACAAGACTAAGTGCATGCTCACCGCAATCTGGCTGTGAAAGGAGCAATTTATCAGTTTTAACGCCAATAGATTCAGCCAATGCAGGATCTAGTGCATGCTCAGCATCCACGAAAAGGCAGTATCCTATATGGAAAATAAATTTCAAGCATGTCAGCTGTCCACGAGTATAAACATAACATATCAAACCCTAACAATAACAATATTATTTGTAAGGCACATACCATATACAAAATGAAAAGGTTTATTACCAAGAATAGATGCATGCATAGAATTTCGACCTTTTCAAAGCGTGCATACAAGAAAAATGACATGAATGTGGGTAAAAAAATAACAATTGGAATTGTACAAATGGTGTATCAAATCCTAATCAAAACTAACTTAGTCAAGATCATTTCCAATGAAGGTAATGGAAAGTACAAATTCAAGGTCTTGGAATCATAAAATTAAACATCAACACAAATCAATAAAATTTCACCAAATGCATCGATTCTTTGACTTGTTGAAAAGACAACAAAAATGATGTCAACATGTTAATTTATCGACAAAAGGTGATTTTCTTTACCATGTTTCCACTGGCATGTCCAACATAATGAAATTTACCATGTGTCAAACTTTCAACTTACCAAAGTTACAATCCTCTTTCTAGACACAACCGATCAAGCACCAACAAAAAAAGTGTAAAAAAAGAAAAAAAATCACAAGAAAAAAAATCCTAAGGGTAAATCACATTTATTTACTTATCTTTGCTTTCTATGGATAAACTAGATTTATCTATCTATTTTACTAACTCAGATTGTATCATCCAGTGGTTAATCTATTACCATTCGAGATATAGTTCTTCTTAAAATTATCTCAAATATTTCCATTGTTGCTACTTTTGTTATATCAACTATTATCTTTTACCACTGTTGAAATTTCATTTTAAAACCAATTGTAATAAATGAAAGAATTTTTCATATATTAAATCGAACTTAATCACTACATTTATTAATGTGAGACTATTCTAACACTTTCTCTTACTTATAACTAATTTTTATATATATAAGTGTTCACATGTGCATGTATGTAAACTGACTCTGAGATTATGTTAAAATTTCATCTCAAAACCAATTAACAATAAATATAAGAGTTCTTCACATATTAAATCTAATTTAATCCTTACAATTATCAATTTGAGACTATTTTAATAACTACTATTACAATAATAGTAGCAAGTTTCTAAAAGTTTTTATGTTTCTCTGTATTTCTATATATACATCTTTATTTCTCTACAATTTGTTTGTTTCGGAAATTAGTGTTTAATGCTCTAACTTAAAGAGTGTTGGAGTATATTAATGTCTTAAGGTTATGTGTGTAGCAAATTTAGTTCCAAATTATTAAATTGTATTGGTTTTTTCCTTGTAATCTTTATATAGAGACACTATCTTTGTTAGTGAACAACATTCAACTTCCACCTATTTCTTTGTTCTCACATATACAAAATCAAAATTGAATACCTTCCTTTGATTGCATGATATCAAGATAATTCAATCAACAATCCCATACAAGCTTCCATGATATCTTCCTCACTGTGCCATCCTCAACTGCAGACTTTAGCAGGAAACCAGCATGCAAATGCAAGCCTAGTGTTTTAAAGATAGATAGATGGGAGGACATGTATTGGACTGCATTGTGAATGGAAACTTATATATTTGCATTATAATTTCTAGCTTCAGTAAAATATTAACAGAAATAAAATGAGCACAGCCAAATTTTCAAACAATTAAGAGACATGATTTTGTGATTAGATTTGCAATCCAATCAAAGAAAAAAACACCAAAACATAGAATTTGAAGATACATGAATAATAGCATTGAAAAATAAAAAAAGAAATCCCAATGAACAATGGTATATGCTCTAGACAGAACTCCAAAGCAAGTAAAAAGAGGGCAAAGACAGTGCACAAGATTCTCACCAACATGGGATCTAGATTAGAATTTGTAACATTCAGATCACAAGGGAACAACCATGCTATTCCAGTAAGGTTTTCCCTCAATGCCTCAGAGCTCTAGAAGTGAGTAAAAAAATCATAATTCTCTTGTTCAAATGAATCACTCTTCAATAACAATATCAATTAAATAATGAAATGGTATTAGGACACAAAGAAGGATTCCATCTCAATCATTCTGTCCTGAAGCACATTAGTAAAGATGTTTATGTTCCTGAAGATTAAGAACAAAACACCCATAACATCACAATAGAAAAAGTTGCTATGCCTGGCTGACTTAAGCCATAGAGTAAGGGTCCTTGTGCACATGCTCTGCCAATAGGTACATGTGCATTCATTTGCTTATCCTTTTTCTTTTTTTTCCCGTGATATAATATCATTTGATTAAATAAATGCAAGTAGTACGTTTACACAAGACCATAAGGTAAGGAAAAAGTTAAACAGGAAATAACAAGGGATTACCTCCTTGCTTTTGGGCTTCAGCAATGACATGAAGGGCCAATGTAGTTTTTCCAGAAGCCTCTGGACCATAGATCTCCACAACACGGCCCTTCAAGGGTGCAGAAAAAGAGATTGTGAAATTAGATATTGAAATGGCAATTGGAATGTAACTGTAAAAAGGTCGTCTTCTAAAAAAATAAAGTTTTAAATGGAACCTTTGGGAGTCCCCCTATCCCTAGTGCTAAATCCAAGGAAAACGACCCTGTAGAGATGACAGGAACTGCTCTGGTTGTTGGCATACGACCAAGCCACATTATAGAACCCTTCCCAAATGCACTAGTGATTTGATCCAGAGCTTGCTGTAAAGCTTGATCTCTTTTAGACAGGTTCTCTTCTCCAGAGTCACTTTCATCTGACTTAGATTTTCTTTTTCCTAGTAATAAAATAAATTAAAAATATCTTTATATTAAAACAATCTTGAATAAAAGAAATAGACCAGTAGTTGTCCTAGAAACCATTGAAACGTATGGAAAAATTCCAGCTAATTTTTTCAAAAATAAACTAAATTTTAGATAGTGTGAAATATTCATTCTCTGAAGATAGAATCCATTTCCCCATATACATTGTCCAAATACTCCAAACTCTAAAACAATGAATCTAAAACATTTAAAATAATAATCAGAAAACCGATCAATTATTACTTATTACCTTTAGTGGAAAAGTTCCCCGCTTGGAGAAAAAGTTTTGAAGGTGCTGACCTGTTCCCCTGTTAAGATCAAAATCCACTATAAGCAAATATGATCCTAGCATCAAAAAGCGAGGGAACTGAAACCCCAGTGTTACAATTGCTTATAATAGCATACTTGAACGTATGCATTCTAGAGAAATACCGATCAGTAACCCATAATATGACCCAATCAGTTCCCACCCTTCCCCTGCTTCGCTTGTAACAAGAGGGTAGGAACTGTATGGGGAAGGAATCAAACCTGAGGATAACCAAAAAAATCTAACAGGACAAACTTCAAGCAAAACAGATATCACCGAACATGGAAAACCTGTTTTTCTTTCAAAGAACTCGTTTCCAGTTGTCGCGCTTCATATCAAATAGTATCGAAAACACAGGAAAATAATCTTCTCATTCAAACCACAAATACCAAATTCTTTCCAGTAAACGAAGCATGAGGACCAGACCGAAAAGGCCACCTCATCGGCATGAAGGAAAAAATAAGCCCCCCCCCCTAACGTTACTCTCCGGCATGAACGAAAACACTACATTTGCAAGACAGAAATGAGGATGCAACACCAACTGAACCTGCGATAGAAGGTACCTCGATCGCAAACAGAGCTCGCCTGAAGGGAATGCCTCGCATCATCCGGGACATCTGTCCTCCTCGTAGCTCCGCCCTGCGAAGGAATGGAATACAGAACGCGCTTTGCAAAACGGAAGGCAAGGCGAGGCGATCGGCTGGAGTTGACAACAAGAACGAGAACAAAGATACCTCACTGAAGTCGATCGGCTGGAGGCAAGGCGAGGCGGGCGACGCGCTGAAGGGGTTTCGGGCGGAGGCGCGGAAGGGGAAGGGTGGAGGCGCGGAAGGGTGGACGAGCGGAAGGGTTTCGTCGGGTGGAGGCCCTGCGAAGGATTGGCACACAGAACGCGCTTTTCAAATGGGTGCGGGGAGAGAGATGAACGGAACACTGGGTTTTAGGTTTAATCCACAGTTCCAACCGAACCCCAAGCCCACGGACGGAAGCTTGCAGGTCGAACGCGCGAAGATTTTAAGGCTTTCGGCTTGTCTGCAATTCAATTATTTTTTTAAATAATAGAGTAAAAATTTAAATTTAAAATTTTTAAATATTAAAAGGATCTTTTAATTATGAAAACATTACTCTAGTGTTAGTGATTAACTTAATTATTTTTTTAAGTATAAATTTTTTCCTCTTTTTCTACTTTAATATTTTTTATTTTTTATGAATAAAAATTAATTTTTTATTAAAAAATAATGAAAAATTATTTTTTATTTTTTTAATGAATAACCACTGCACTAATTATTTACTGCCTGCAATATTAACAGTAATCATCAATTCTTAAAACAATAAATTTTATTTTACAATATATCTACAAATTACATATTTGTTTGGTACAATTTTAATTATTTTTAAAAAATTATAATTATTATTTGATGTAATTATATAATTTAATTTTTTATATTTAACATGTCTTGAAAATAAATGAAAAAAATAAACTTCATGATTTTGTTATATTAAAGTCACGTCATCATAAATTTAAATAAACATAATTTAACTAAAAAAACTACTGTACAAATAAATGTAATTTAACTCTAAAAAAATTTAACTCTGATAAAAAATTACTATAATATAACTTTCACTCCAACCGTTAAAAAAACTATACATAAACGTTAGAGTATGTGTTTAAGTGAGTGGTGAATTAGATTAAGTTTCACAATTTTTAAAAAAATATATAATTTATGATGAAAAAGTAATAATAGTATTTTTAAAAAATTGTGATAAATAATAAATAAAATATATAAAATAATAATTAATAATATTTATTATAATAATATGATAATATTTTTTAGAAAAGTGTGATAAATAATGAATAAAATATGTAATATAATAATGAATAGTATTTATTATATTAAATTTTTTTTGAAGAATTGTGATAATAGTATTTATTATATTAATATAATGAATAGTATTTTTATAATAAATAATATAAAAATTATTTAATAAATAATATTATAAAATATTATAATATATAATAAAAAATATAATTATACAGTGATAAACGTTGGTACAAATACATGCAAGTATTACTTTCCAAAACTATTGTCGGTCTTTTATTTTTGCCGTTACACAAGGGCTTTCATGTCTTTTTCCGCGCGATTGTTCCCATTTCCTCCCGCCCTCTCGTTTTTACTGCACCCTCGCCGTCGCGCGCCTCTCCTCATTCTGAAGCCTGCTGCAGCTCTGATGTCCTAGAAAAGCATCTAGAAGTAGAAGCTTCACTTTGAAGGCCTAATCTCTATTTGCTTCTCTGCATTTTTCTTTCCTTCGATCTGCATCGATCTTCACGAAGCTTATGCCTAAATAAGATCTCAACCTTACTCTTTTTCAGCTCCCATGGCCGCTCGGGATGCTACTGCAACTTGCCCTTCTGTTGGAAAGCCACCACCTCTTTCAACTGAGCGCATTGCAGCGAAGTACCTCCTCCAGAACCATTGCATCGGGGCGATAACCCACCAACCTCGCAAGAAGAGCCGATACGTTCGTCTCAATCTAGATAAGATGATGGATGCCCTGGTTGTCTTGTACACTCATCTGTTCCTCGTGCACTTGTCGAGTCACTTGAGCAAGTGCCCCTCATCAACACTGACATCACAGATCACTTTCAGTATTTTTCCGTCGTCTACTTTTCTCACTGGCTCCATGACACGTATTACACTACGTCGGAGCTTGAAGAAGACAGACTCTCTGGCATTCACTGAGAAGTACCACTTCGAAGTCGCTCCAAACACGGATCGCTACGACCACTTTCTCACTCTTGTGAATGCAGCAGTTCGTCCGACCCACTTCACGAATTCAGTGGCCGACGAAGTTTACATTCCAGTGCTCGACCCACATCAAGACTTATCCAAAGACAAGCCTGTACACATCGAACACCTATCCAAGGATGGAGCCCCACTACTGGCGAGGACTAGCAGAGTTCACACTTCTTCAAATGGAGAAGGTCCCGTTGCCAGACTTCCACACCTCGGATGCTTCCGCATTCCAAAGGGCAAACATTGGACCGCTCCGTCTGCACTTGGGTGACATTGCTGCTGCCTCATCCCGAGACATCGAAGAACCCAAACAAGGCTTGGATGCCGAAGCTGGAACTTATGTTCCATCGTCGCCCCGCACCAGCACGCGTGCTTCGAGAGGCAAAGGCAAAGAGGGTGTTAGGATGAGGCTCGTCGACTATCGTTACCATGCACAAGTCATCAATCGCATGGATGATATTGGTCGTTTTGGTGGTTTCCGAATGATGCTGTCTACCTGGACGGTAGCACCTCTATCTTTCTCTCTGGTTCTTGAATTGTTTAGGACCATTTTGTAGTTTTGAATATGCTGAACCATACAACCATACAAAAGATTCCCTTAAGCAGACCTTAATGGTCCTGCCTTCACAATGGGTTCAAGGAAATGGTTGTTGTGATGCCAGAGATTTCTCAAATCTCAATGTCTGATATATATTGCGGGTTCTTAAATTTATCTATACCATTATAATTAAATAGAAAAAAAATTTATATCATTTTTCTTGCAATACACTTACTAGAATTTTGAAATTACTACAGGTTTATCCTTCCAGACTTCTATACTAATACCAATCACACTGTCATATTGTCGTTGCAAATTACAATATAATAAATCCTGTAAATACTTCCTATGATAAAAGTAAAAGATGATCATCGCCCATCTAAAGGAGAAGTGTTGGATTCAATTTTGAAAATACCATACTGTTTTTGAATTGAATAGCGTATGCATACACACATTAGCATGTGCATGTAAATAAGCTAGCTTACACATTGTAAGCCAGTTGTGTCCTCATATTAGGATTATGTTTAGTAGGTTCTGTTGGACTTTGAATCCAGATAAATCCATATTATTTTTTTGACGAATGTTAAGATTAATAAGACGCAATTGTGGATGCACAAGAAACTTGAATAATATTTTTCTTGAGTAGAAATGGTAACTTTTTGAAGATCCATCGTCTTATATATGTATGCATGTTTCTATAACACAAATAATTAACATTTCTTAACTTGTATCTTTAAATTTCAAGCCAAATTTGATGGGTTTGCTAGTCCTTGATGGATCAGTATCATTAGAGTTTATATTTACGTGGAGATGATGGGTTTACAGTGTAATATGATATTGATTATGACAAATGAAATTGAGGCAATTGATCACTCCCGGCAACTGATCTTTTGCATTTTTGCTCCTTCCATGGGGTAAATACTCTCTTCTGGCTATGTAAATGGGCCTCTCATTAACCACTTAAAGACAGATTTCCTGAGAACTGTCAGTTGTTTAATAATCTGAAAATTACTGTTGTTAACCTTTTTTTCCCAATGGAAACACCTTGAATAACATCTTCTCCCACATTCATCATCCTGTTTGGCTGATAAAATTAAGATATTTGCTTGACTGCTTATACATGACAAAAGCCTTACCAAGTTTAATGGCCAAGAAGGGTTGGTGCGGGAATCTCTTATGCTCCTTTTGTGGTATTGGACAGCAAACGACAACCCACCTGTTTAGAGATTACTTTATATATGTATGGCGACAAAATTCTGGAATTTAACCATTTTTCCTTACTCTCATCTTAATTCCCGCAAGTTTGGATGAATTTTTACATTTTGCCATCCATAATTGTAAAATTAATGTTTCTTTTAAAGTGTGAAAATTTAGACTTTAGACTCGTATGTTTGAGGTGTAAGCTAACATTGATGTTCACTTACCCTTCTATTTGTCTTTTTTATGCTAATATCTATACTTCTTCGTACCTTGTAATTTAGACTTCATTAGAGAATAATGTTTGCAGAGTTTTTTTTGGTATGAAATATATGTTTTACTAAATGGTGTGATAAAAATAAGTTTTTTCATTACAGTTGTGAGAGAGTAAAATATAAAGAGATTTTTTTTTCTTAAGAATCATATTATTCTAAACAAACGTAAACCATTAGCTTATTAAATTTATTAACTTTGTCAAATAAAATCATAAGAAGGATTTGTATTTTTAAAAATAGTAAAAAATTATATGACAAAATTTTAATTATTTTTTATTAATTTCAAAAATACAAATCCTCCCTGTACTTCTCTACTTTCTTGGATATGATTGCCTTTTGTCTGTATCGATCTTAAGCTTTGAATTTTTTTCTATTTTCTCGAATTTAAAACAACACGGGTTACAAGTATATTATACCTTACTGCAAACAATAATATTTATATTGGACCATACTATCCCTTCTATCGAATAACAGCATTTTTATAGTTGACCTGCCTAAAAACTGACATCACAAAAAGTTGGTTGATTAGGAGGGCATTAGAAATTTTTTACTGAAAAGTTTTCAGAAAAACTGATTATTTATATTAACAAATTTTAAATTCACGTGTCACCATATTAACGTTAAAATACTACTAATTTCATCAAAACTTTAAAGTTAATTTTTTTTTTAAAAAAAAGGTATTTATAATAAAATATTTTAATTTTAAATATTATTAAAAGTTAAAAGTTGTATGTTATTATTACGAGAACAGATTTTTTAGTGGTGTTACTGGAATATCATATCTAATGATATCAATTTTAAACGATTTAGATTAAATTTGATTAACTATACAGAATAAGTGTATATAGTTATGGTTAACTCAGTGAACTATTATTCATCGAAGAAATTTATTATATACACGAGGATCTATATAGTTAAGTCATAATTATACAAATTTATTCCATATAGTTAAGTTATAACTCAATGAAGGATATTATATATAAAAGAAAATCTTATAAATACATAATCTATATAATTAAACTATAACTATACGAATTTACTTTGTATAATTAATCAAATTTAATTTAAACTATTTAAAAGTAATATTACGACATTTTAGTAATATTATTAAAGTATTTATTTATTTATTTATATAAAATTAAAATTAAAGTTAAAAATGTCGTTATCAGATGCTCTCGTGCAGGACAAAATTACAGTTTGAACCCTCGAATGCTCCCGATGCCATGGCAGCTACCGCCGCCCGGGCGAGGATCCTCCGTCACCGCCTGCTCTGCCTCCACCTTCCCCACATCTCTCTTGCCTCCGCGCCTTGCTCCTCTTCACACGCGATCCTCAAACCTCCTCCACCGTTTTCCTTCTTCTCTGAGTCCGGGACAACAACATGGCTGCTCCGGCAGTACTCGTGGAGTGCGGTGTCGTCGGGGAATCCGACGGCGGATGAGGACGGGGTGTTTTTGGAAGGGGACGAGTTCGTGACAAAGCAGGGCGCGGGTTTGGGAGCGGAGGAGGCGGTTGGAGCTGGGGCGGGAGAGCAGGCGACTGAAGCTGTGGTCCGAGCGGATAGCTTGTGGGATGCCCCGATTCGTTCTGTCATTTCGATGCTTGATGGGTTCCATGATGTCTCGGCTCTTCCGTGGCAAGTTTTTGATTCTTAACTGCGACTTTGTTATTGGTATTTAAAGCTAGTTCATAGGACGAAGCATTGATCGTTAGCTTTGGAGTGAAAGGAATTGAATGTTTGTTGTTCTTTTTGTTTGCGTGTGGCAAATGTTTCAGTATGGTTCTGGAAGTACTTATACAAATTCGTTTTTATTCATATCAAGTATCAATCAACTCATGGTCAAGACTAGCTATCCTGTGCCTGCATTTGATTTTGTATTTTGATCTTTGTACTTGCAGAAACTTTGATTAAACACGGTGGTGTTTCTCTCTGTTGATGCCAATTATTCAGCCTAGGATATTTATATGATAGCTTAATAGAAGCAATCATATTCTTATGGGCTTATACTTGCGAGTTTCTCAATTTTCTCCACAGGTGGATAGTTATAGCGACCTCAACATTGGCTCTCAGATTATCATTTTTTCCCGTGCTCATTCTACAGTTTAAGAAGGTGGGCAAGATATCACAGTTATTCCCAAAATGTGAGCACAAAACTGCTAGGATTCTACATTCTCTCATGACCTACAATTACTAATTGGATGGTGTATATGGTAGATAAGGGTTGGTGTTCATACAAAGTGCACTTTAGTGAAAGTTTTTAGTGTAATCAAGCTGCAGAAAGTTGTTTTTAACTTTGTTTTCACTTTAAAAATCACAATGGTTCAGACTGGACTTTAATGCAACAAGCAGCTCCCTATCAAAACCAATTCAAAATTCTTATCATATTGCAGGTAACTAATCCATGTTTCTAATCATATTTATTTGAATGCATGCAAAATAAAAATAAAAGCAATTCACAGGAATTTTCACCTTTGACATCCAAAGTGGACTAAACTTGTAATTTTTCTCCTTAGATAATTTATGTATGAGCATGGAATGTGGTTGAATTTATAGAAAATGAATCATTTCTCAATCAATACTTGGTGGAATGATGATTTTCTTGGTTGGCCTCGATGTTTACCCTATCTTTTCTAAAAAAACTTGGTGGAATGATGCATTGATAGAAATATGGTTTGTATGTGTGATTAGGGCAAAAAATAAAGGATTAACCTAGGCTAGTGAGAGAAAAATACAATATATATGTGTGGGAATGGATTCTTGATAAATGGATATCCATTTACCCACTTACACAAGAACATATAGAGCACTATATTTCTATCATAGTATGATTTGTGAATATACTACACTACCACTCACTATAACACATGGTCTATATTTGTGTCCCGGCAAGCATTTTTGAGGATGCTTTATGTTCTAGCATTCTTTCCATTTCTGTAAGAAATCATTAGTCACAGAAGGCTCTCCATTACAGATGTTCGTGCCTTAATGTTCTAACTATATTATGCAAGTGAAAATGCACTTTTTGCATTTTGTGTTGATTCACTTATGTGCATTTCTTCTTTAGTTACAAGTGTATCATTCAATATCACACTCTACGTGTATGTTGTTTGGTGTATGAGACATGCCAAACATGCATATATGTTATATGATGTATACATATCACTATATTACGTTGATTCCTTTTTTTCTGGAAATTACATGGTGATTTTATATCTTGGAATGATCCTTCTCATGAGCTTGTTAACCATGTCTTCTCATTGTATGATTTATGTGAATACTAACTCACTCTATTTCTTGAAGTGCCTCCTCCTTTTCCACCACCTTTCTCAGGAATAAGTTTCCGCGATCAATTCCTATTTCATAGAAAAAAAAGACGAGAACTTGGATGCCCTTCGTATTTGTGGAGTTTTGCATTTGTTTCTGTTCAGGTGATCATTTTGTGCTTTGTTATTGAATTTCTAATGGAGTTTCTAATCAGTACACTTTTTTCCAAATTCCCTTTGATCTTCTCTGTAATTAGAGATAAAAACGTGAAATAGAAATAGGCTTAAAATAGTGGATTGTTGCAGATAGAGGTAGAAAACAGTGGGGTGCGCCTTTAAAAGAATAATAGGCTAAAAAGCAACAGTAAAACTACAGTTGGAAGCTAAGTTACAAACACAATCAACTAACATTTTCTACTGAATGCGGATTGGTTGAAAATTTAGAATTTTGCTATGTGGATGATAGCGCAAGAGAAAAATTTAAATTTGAATGCAAACTTTTTTGATGTTCATGCTTTATATATTTTGCAGTTCCCTTGTTTCTTATTGTGGATGGGCAGCATTAGGAGAATGTCTTTGGATGGACATCCTGGGTTTGATACTGTAAGGCCGTAAGAAAGCATAGATGTTATTGTTTTGATTCATATTTACTAATAAAAGAAAGCTTGGTTTCAGTGTTGTTTACAATCAATCCTGCAATTCCTTTTAGTTTTTAGCCTTTTGTTATATTTTGGTTCCAGCTATGTAACAGATTTCAAGGTAGAATACATTTTATTACTAAAATTAGATTGAGCAATAGAGGAGGTAAATGAGCTTGATTTGTCTAAATACCATATATCACCTCAAGTTCTTTTCAAGCTCTAGCCAAGCTGGACAATCATGTCCAATTTGTCTTGGAGAATTTTGCCTGAACAAATCCAAATTAAAATACTGAAAATGCGACATTCTATCAATTTCCAAATTACCTTTCAGCAAATCCAAAGCTCCTTTTAAGCTCTAGCCAAGCTCCAATTCATCTAGGAGAATAGCTTGAGCCTGAACAAATCCAGATTAAAATACTGAAAATGCAACATTCTGAAAATTTCCAAAATACCTGTCGCAGATATCATTAGTAAAATAATCAGAATCTTTAATATATTTTTGAGTGGTCTCATAATTTTTAAAGTTTTACCATGTCTTAACTAATTGTATGACCAGAGTATTGTGTGCCTTTGATTCATTTTAAAACCCGCACTGTCTAGCTTAAACTTGATTTTATGATGTACAGAAAGATTTATGTTTTTCTTGATTATGTTTTCAAAATTGAAATCATAAATGCCATATAGACAAACACGGTTGTGTTGACTGCACTTTGCAATAAGTATTTGAAGTTAGTTAATTTATTTTCAAGAATAAATTAGCATTATGAAGAGATACTTCAGAGTTCAAGGGATTTATATTGATTATGTCAAAAAATGAATATATGGAATGTAGGTTTAACGAAAATAGAAATAATTATGAAGGTATATACTTAGATGGTCTTGAGATTTACAAAAATAAAACTTTTAAATACTTAGGATCTATGATAAGTTGTAATGGTAAAATTATATAGGATGTTATTTATAAGATTAAAGTAGGATAAATGAAGTAGAGAAATGTTTTTGGAGTGTTATGTGATAGGAATATGCCTTTAAACTTAAAAGAAAAATTCTATAAAATTTTTATTCACATAACTATATTTTATGCCTCAAAATGTTGGGCTGTTAAGTATGTTCATGTGTGAAAAGTTAGTATTTGCTGAAGTGCATATGCTTAGATGGATGAGTGGTAATACTATAAGGGATAAGTTAAATATGGTTTTATTAGTAATAGAGTAAGAGTTGCATCAATTGAAAATAATATAAGAGAAAGTCAATGTAAGTGGTTTGGTCATATCCCTAAAAGGTTAAAGAATACACTAGCTAGAAGAGAAGAACTAAATAGTATAGAAGAAACTAAAAGAAGTAAAGGACGACCTAAAATCACTTGGCTAAAAATTGTGAGTAAATATTTAAATTTATATAATTTAATCAAAGATTTGAGCATAAATAGAAATATATGAAAGAAAAGAATTTGTGTAATTGACCCACGTGGTGGGATTATAACTTAGATTGTTTTTTGTTTTGTTATAATTATGCTTCAACATATTGTGCTAACCGATAAAACTTCAAAAAAAAAAAAATTTAGTTTATTAAGCCCTCTCTTTTATAGTTGCATGAGATATCTGATAAATGTCCTTTACAGGGTGGCACACTGTGGTTTCAGAATTTAACTGATATTCCTAGTGGTAGTTATGCTCCTGTTTTTCCTCTGCTGGTTGCTTCTTTGCATTTTGTTAATGTTCAGGTATGCACTCCTTTTTGTGAGTATTATCTGATATTAGAAATTTGTCCTATCAAAAGAAGAAGCCATGCAAGAACACTGACTGTTGTGTTGGATATCATTGTAAAAGCATATGATAATTGACTTTGCAAAGGGTTACATTCAATTTTTATGAGATTTTCTAAGCTATTTTATTGCATATGCTGTTTCATAGCTAGCTTTTGGATTAATTTTATAACTACTGAGCACTGTTGATAACTTTGCAAAGCACTGGCAAGGTAACAATAGTTTTCACTCTGACAATCTATTAAGAATTAAATGAAATACAAAATTGCTATCTGATTATATTAAAATGCATACAAGCACAGAAATTTTGAGGTCTATTTTGCAATTGAGATGATAGGAGAGTTCTCAGTTATTACAGGGGAACATCCGAACATGGGTTTGCTTTGTCATCTATGCTTCATAGGGTTTTCAAGGGAAGGAAGCTTGCTTTGTGGAAATGTTAACAATTAGTACAAAAATGAAATTTGGTGGTTGCTGATGGGAACTTTAACAGCATATATTCGCACAAGGAATGCTTGATGGGGGTTGTTATTCTGAAGTTATGTGATGATTTTCAATTTGGATACTCTTTGGAATTGATAAAGTTGCCAAATCATGGACTCTTTACACATGAACTAATATGCAGTAGATATCACTCCTGTCATGAGTTGAACAGGTGTTAGCGGATGGGTAATGGAAAGATTTTCACCTGGAGCTGTGAGTTACTGGTTTAGCTCAGGTAGGCTCTGATCACAAACTACTGTTAATTGACATGGCTAGTAATACCTCAAGGGTACTTTTTCATTTGGAATCTTTGGATAAAAAATGGTTAGAAGAGGAGGATTTTGCTGATCTCATCAATAAAGTCTGGAACATGTCAGTGGAAGCCTAGAAGGTGTTGCCAAGAGTGGCAAATTTATGAGGAAAATTGGCAGATTTATGAGCAAAATGAAATGCTGAAGGATACTTTCAAATGGAGGAAAACTCTTATTCAGCAACAAAAATAGGAAAAAGCAAGATTGTTATCTACTTTTCAAGACTTAGGTAAGAGGAAAGTGACACGCTTTTCTGAAATTGACAGGGAAGAAAGAGAAGTATTGAATTAGAAGGAATCATAGATCAAGAAGAGATACTGGAGTGTGATTCATTGGGAGAGATAGGAACACATGTTGCTTCCACAATTTGTGTTAATGCGATAAGATTTAATATGATCTATATGATTAATGTTGGAAAGGTCACATCAGAGTGCTGAAGAGGCCATTTCTGAATGCTAATGTATCCATGGAATCATGTATCAATTCATATTGGCAATATTTTATTGATGCAGATTGTTTTTCCAGTTAACTGCTATGATAAACACAGGCTATTGATATCAAATGGGTTTTAGTGGAGATTTTTGGTCTGTATTAGTGAAATTTCAATGTTACAGTTGGAAACCTTCTTCAGTCTGGTTACCTTCTACACTTCTCCTCTCTCTTCTCTCCATTGGGTTTCCACAGGTTTTTCTCATCTGGATCTTCTCCAAAGCCACTCCAATCTTCTTTGGGCAGTTGAAGGATCTCTGATCTTTCATCTCGTGAAGCTTCTTGTTTTGTATTTTTGTTATTTCTCTAGTTCAAGTCTTGATATTGTTTCAGTGTTATAATATTCAGATATTGTTCTTATTTTCCTTACCGATGTTCATTTTAGTTATACACTTCACTTTGATTCCTATTCTTAAATGATCAAACTGTTAACTCCATGTAATTGATGTGTGCTCAGGATTTGAAGTTGTTGAGTTCTCCATGTTATCTTTGCATCTAAACATTCATATGTATTGTCTACAACATTTTAATTATCAAAGAATGCCTTGTAGTTGATGTGTGCTTAGGACTGACATATGATACATAACTGATACTAAATATTATGACTTTATCTCATTCTAGACCAAGTGGTGAAATTTCTAGACATCTTTTCTTAGGTGGGCTGTTGGCAGCCTGAAAATGGCATTCCTCCATGATGTCCTGTTGGTTCAAGTGATTTCCCAATATACCATGATATAAGGTCCCAATGGATGAATTTTTGTAGTTGGTATGCATGCAAGCCATTATAGAAGTATATATATCACTGTTTAAGATTCATCCTTTCATGTGTCTGTTAGTGCATTGCAGGATTTTGATTTTTGACCATGGCTTGCTGGAATACATGGCCTGGGAACTTTGATCTAAGGTGTTGTTGTACCAAAAGCATAAGGTTTTAATTATAACTGGGTCTGGAGGTACTTGGTGCAAATGCTGCTCAGGGTGGTCTATAGTTCAGTTCATTGGATAACTTCCAAGCAATGATCAATAGCATAATTAAGGGGAAAACATCTGAACAGGGAGCTCCATTGATAAGGCATGACGCTTGTCCATTTTATTTGGGTGCATAGGAATGGGGTGCTTTTATGAATGGCTTGACCTTTTTTTAACAAATTTCTTTGTTTGAAACTGGACAAAGAACTACTCAGATTAAAACAAAGACAAAAAACAGTACAAAGGAGTGAAAATGGACTATTAGAAAGATGACCTAGGAAAAGGAGACAAAAGAGAGGATCCCAAGTTGGGATCAGAATAACCATAAAATAAAATTACCATAGAAATAGGGAAAAAGGAGAAAAATCGGTTGCTGGTGTTGCGTCAAAGTCAAGCTGAAGCATCCATCTAGTGCTATGATCTTGTCTCTCCAGTGAGTCAATCTGAAGATATAGCTTGAAATATTTTATTGCTACTTTGTCTTCCATCTATTCCACCAATTTTCCAGAAGAAATGATTGATGACACCTACGGAATTTCTTATAAAAACATTGATATTGACCCAAACAGCCCTAAAGGGCTGCACTGCATCAATCTGGCCTCATTCAGGCACTTTACATGTCCTTCACCTCCAATACGGTTGCAACTAAAGACTAGGTGCAAAAGCAATTCACTTCCATTGTAGCAAAATTTGCATCCATTTGCAAGATGTCAGCCTCTTCTTTGCAGTACAGATTCAGTATCCAGCAAGGACTCCACTGATGAGTACCACCAAAAAATATTGGACTTTTGTTGGTGCCAGTGAATTCCAATGAATCCAAGCCAGTTATGCCATATCACCCTAATATGCTCACTAATAATTCTTTAAATGGACTTTCTGTGCATTTGCAAATCCATACTCCGGCCCTGTTGTTGCTTCCTGGGTCTAAAAGGTGCACTCTCATCAATCTTTTATTATTATTATTTTTGTTTTCCTTCTTAGGCTTCATAATGAGGGCAAGCTTTGATGTAACAATAAGGTTGCTCTGTTATGATTTGAAGGCCATGAGTTTGAATCTTAAGAATAGTCCCCATTTATGAGGTAAGACCATAGGACTGTACAATTGGATTTTTCTTAGACCTTGCATTGGTAGGAGCCTCTGGCCCTGGGTTTTCCATTTTTTTACTGGATATGTCTTACTATTAACGAGATCCACCCTAATTTCTCTTTAAAAGGTCGAAAAGGTTCAGATATTCTCAGAATTTAGACTCCTTTTGAGTCTGCCAAGTCTGACATCCCAGTCCAATTTTCTGTCTCTTCAATATACATTTTTGATTATCTTAGAAGCCTGATTTCCAGTTTATCCTGGCCAGCCCAATCATTTGTCCAGAACTTATTCCATTACCTAATAGTGGTATGATACTAGTGGTCGTCATTGTGCAGCATATGTGGTTTTCAAAATCTGATCTGTCTCGATGCCATTTTGGCTATAATTAACCTTCTGCCAGAACAATGAACCATTTTCACCTCCTTGATGAAACTCCATTTTACAAGCAGAGATATTTTGAATGAGGTATGATCTCTCATATCAAACCCACCTTGTTTTTTTTTTACACTTTTTCTTGAGTTTTCCCAACTAACCAAATCATATCCTCTGCCTTGTTCCTTTTTGCCACTTTTCCATAGAAATTCACTCATTATTCTTTCCAAATTCTTAGCAACAACCGTAGGTATCCTAAATATAGAAAAGATAATATATGGAGAGATTAGAAATAAATGGTTAACGGGATGATCTTACCCCTCCACGTTAAAAACCTCCTATTCCTTTCCTGAAACTAGTCAATTACGGGATCCAATCCCTAACTTTTGGTGTGGCTGGGCTCAAGGGGAGTCAAAGATAATGGAAAAGAACCAACGTTGCATCCCTTAAAATTAGCTGTCTGACAAACTGTATAATCTTCACAGCAAACCCCTGTAATCCCAGATTTAGAGAGATTTATTTTCAGACCTGCAATGAGATTGGAAAGGCCCAGATTATTTATAATGTTAACACCTCCCCTTAGTGGGCCAGTAGCCCCAGAAAACATGATAGTGTCATCTACATACTGCAGCATACTCTTCTTGGGACAGAAACCTGACTCTTCCCATTATATTCTAACTTTCCTGCAAATAGGCTGCTCAAAAGTAGATATGATTTTAGATGCAGGTTGGCTATTTTAAAGCCTGGATGAAAGATGACATATTGCATATTTCTGTTTATGCTGCTATTTTTATCTCTAGTTCTGATTGACCTTATTGATCAATATATATATTTTTTCAATGGATATGATTATTTGGTAATGAGATTCTCCTTGTTTCCCATTCAAAACGAAATATAGACCTCTGTATTTCAGTACTGGCATATCACCAATTTGCTTGCTAATTGTACACATGTATATAAATTTTAGATAGTAGTTTATTTTCCTCACCATAGCAATCTTGTCATTTTCTCACTAGCCATTTGCAACTGTAGTATGCAGTCTAAAATCCCAACCAACCAGCATTCCCTTTTACTTTTTAACAGTAGCTTATTGTCATTGATTTGAAATTTCCTGTTTTATTATCAGTTGCTATTTACGATTTTTGGTGGGAAAACCTGTTTTTTGTTTGAAAGCTTTTATTATTTTTATTTGTATCTTCAAATAAATCACAGTAACAATGAGTGTTGCTTTTGGTTGTTTCCTTATTGTCAGATTTCCTTGTGGAATTTCAAACCTGCTGACTTGCCCGGTTTGCTTGGTTTATTAGCTAAAGTAAGTTGATGCCACTTTTTTTCTGAACAAAAATTTTCCCCCTTTATTAGCTCAAGCCGGTGGGTGTTGTGGCCTACTTTTCAATGCACTGAGAAAATGGAATGGATATCATCTTATAAATGAATTAAACGCTAAGAAGAACATGATACAAGAACTATGATCCTTTTTCAGGAAATGGAGAAAAATAATTCATTGTTGTTGATGATGATGCTATTATTATTCCTTAGTTAAATTTGATTTCTAGTTTTGAATGCATTGATGCCTAAGTTTGATGGGAAATGGACGTGATCATATTATTGGTGTTTGTATTTGCACATGATTACTATTTTTTTTGTCAATTCATGCTATAGAAAATATGATTTTTATTTGAGATCAAAGAAATGATCTTATAAATAAACCAAAAGAAGTGGATGGAAAACAAAATGGCAAAGAAACAACAAAACACCACATAGACCCCATGAAGAATGTGAGTATAACAAAAAAAGGAAAATGGCCCCAAAGATTATTCCTATTGAGGTGCCAATGTACCATAATGAAGTTGGGAGTTTTATTCATTATTTTTTTGTGAAAAATATG